>JANJGK010000049.1:713094-828094 GCA_039081455.1 Macrobrachium rosenbergii
CTTAAATCCTTCTTTGATTTTGTTGAAGGATTTAAATCTCATTAATATCCTTTCCATTCATTTCTATCTTGTCCCTCAATGCATACAGCATACTCATTAATCCTACTTTCCTCAGGATTTATTGTGTCCAATATACCCAGATTTATGACGGTAAATCCTGCTTATAATAAGCAAATTTTCTGGATTCACTTCAAAAATCTACCATAGCCTACATCACCAATCTCAAGGCACTTCGTATATCAAAACTTCACCTCGACAAGAACTCAACATCATCACATCGATGTTGTACCCAGATGATTGCACTAACCTCTATGTTACTAGAGAATTACGTAATTTTAATGCTTACTTTCATGTTGCAAGGCAATTACTTATTGACGTATGCGACAAGGTCGTCTTCATGAACCTGACATTAACAGCAATCATGATGGCAGACAAGGGTTTGCTCCCTCTGACAGTGTCAACCTTGCAGAAAAGATTCTGGCAAAATCTTGTGGTCCAATTTTCTCTGCTAAAATTCGCTCTACGATTTCCACCGTCTCTCAGCGTTGCAGTTATTGTGGGGGAATGTGATTGACCACAGCTCCTTAACCCCAACCTCGTCAGTTTCAAAACTTGTGGTCGTACCACCCAGACTCATTATCAACCACCAGACTTGACCTGCAACAATCAATGTGAGGTGCAGGCCAAAATTCCACCTTTGTTCCCTTTAGACAGTTTCATCCAGGGACACTACACAACCCATTGGCATTCTGATTATACGATGCAATCTAAACACTGGACTAATACAACTTCTAACACCCTTCAAGTCATTGCATACCCGCCAAAAACATTTTTCGGTGTTCGGTGTTTTATGCAGATGTACCGGTCTATGCATTTTCCCACAAGTATAGGGCATGAAAGACTGGGGAAGGAGACAGATTTATGCATATTATCACGTTGCAAAGCAATTACTCGTATTTTGGTTTCTGTTTCAGTTGACTGAGATCAAACCTTGATGATAAAAGCTGGGATGGATTAAAGAGACACCGTTTAACCAAGTTTTAATTCACATTATACTTACTTTGGTTTTAATAAACCTTATGTTTTCTCCGGTTCTGAAAACACACGGAAGAAGAGGATTTTAAAAGAACATCGATTCGTTTGTCAGTTTTCGTAAACAGATTCGACATAAAAAAAATGTCATTTCGATAAACAAAGTCAATCTTTTTTCGTAAGCTGCTACGAATTAAAAGCTTTTTGTGATATTTTTCCATAGGCTATTATTTTGTAAATAAAATCTTCCTTTTTTATGATAGCTTTGGTACTCTGCCCTACAATGGAAACCTGCAGTATCTGCAAAAATGTCCAAAATTGATATATGCCAGCTATAGGCCTCATGAAACACTAATACACAAATTACTGCAGTTTCAGAATGATTCTGCAATGCTTTTGCATGGGTATTTAGGGCGTCCCATTTGCAGTATCTGCAAAATCAGTGGTGAGGCAACCGAGTACCTAACATTTTTCTCAGTTCTGTATTTTTGCAGATACTGTACTGCAGTCTATAATAATAATAATAATAATAATATTTACAATACTCTTCTGACCACAATTACAAGTTATGTAAACATACACCACCTTGGAATACTTTATAAAACACACAAAAATTTAAATAACATCTAAAACAGATCTCCAGTTCCCTGTTGATTTAGGAAAAGAATAAACTCCACAGCTAAATTATTATTAATACAAAATACAGTATTACTCACAAGATGAATCCTATTCATACGGAAAGCCCACCAAAGGGGCCACTGATTTGAAATTCCAGAAGCTTCCAAAGATTGTTATGGTGTTCATTGAGAAGAAGTAAAGGGAAATACAGAAATGACAGCTCCAACTTATTTTAAAAAAGGAAAAATAAATTCATAAACAGATAAAAATGTATTAAAATGCAAGGAAAATAGTTTTAGGGTAGTAATGCATTGCATCTTGGCTTGATCTTATCAAGTTCTGATTGAACATCTAGGGGGAGGCTTCTGCGGGTTAACGACTACCCCGTGGCAAAGTTGTGCGGGGAAGGAGTTTTATCTTTACTACTAAATAGTTTTACTAGTTTTACCGATCTCCAAATATTTAAACAAGGCGCAAATTCATCTCTTTTCTCTGCTGACGTCTCCTGACTTTTGGGTGTACCAATTTTATTCTCTATTCCCGCATAATTATTGATTAACTTTTCCTATAGTTTGTCTTTCTCTGCAGGGTGATTCCACCTTGGAGCCATCTTGGGTTAATAGTCCCTTGACTTTGTCCATACAGGTTTTGAGCTGAAGATTTAAAGATATAAAAGAAAGAAAGATCCTTTGGAAGTTTTAGGAAAAGGCAGATGTCTGAGGGAAAGATGGACACCACTGTACTTCACCAACATGCTGATAAAGTAACGTATCTTTGTAACTGGATGTTTTCAAATCCTTAGAGACGCAGCTAAAAGCAGAAAAAAACCTACGACTATGGAATATTCAGCTGTGGGACAGCATGGCTGTACCTCACAGCCTGAAGGACCTCTTCGATGAACAAGGATGTCTAAAAAGCAGTTCACCTCGGCCTACACAACAGCATAAACCACAGGAGAAGCAAACAATTATAACGAGGAATATTTCCTGGAACATTTATTAAACCAAAAAGCTGTTAAAACAGGCTGAATTAACAGACCAAATCCCAGACTTTGGTGCCGAGCTGTGGAGACTGGGTTCTCCGTTTCTCACAGACCACAGAGTGGACGTTAAGCCCCATACCTAAATGTTAGAATGGAATACAGTACATTGCCTTTCCCACTGCACCACCAAGACCCATCTAGTGTACTTCTAAGCTGACCTTATAAGTGACAAATATAAAAACACTTCCAAGATTTGAACCAATTTCACAAAGCAAATGACCCGAAGAGGACCCTAGACCAGGTTTGACACCATTTCACAAAGATGATGATCTGCAGAGACCTGCTTTGACCAGACTTTACAAATTCCACATAGAAAATGACCTGACATTTGCCTACTGAGACCAGATTTGACCCAATTTCATACAGAAATTGACCTGCAGAGACCTGCTTTGACCAGACTTAACAAATTTCACAAAGACTATGACCTGACATCTGCCTACTGAGACCAGATTTGACCCAATTTAACACAGAAATTACCCTGCAGAGACCTGCTTTGACCAGACTTAACAAATTTCACAAAGACTATGACCTGACATCTGCCTACTGAGACCAGATTTGACCCAGTTTCACACAGAAACTGACCTGCAGAGACCTGCTTTGACCAGACTTAACAAATTTCACAAAGAATATGACCTGACATCTGCCTACTGAGACCAGATTTGACCCAGTTTCACACATAAACTGACCAGAACAAGGCCAAAACAAAAGAAGTCTAACACAGACTATAGACAACAGCTCACTATATAAGTATGTCGATAAACTCAAATCTAACGTCACCAACTTAGAAAATCTAAAAACTAATTATTACACCTAAATTTAACTCATAAAATCAATGTACAGTAATGTAGGTTAAACTGAAGGGCATTTTTACAGAACATACTTGCTTCTCAATTTGAATTTTTGGGCAAATGCAATGTTTTTCTAGATCGCTGTGTGCTAAGTGACTTTCCACATTAAAAGGTTGGTTTTGGTACCATTATAAAGCTGAATTCTTGCACTTTATTACTGTAAGTTCGTAAAAGGATAGGAACTTTATAATGTAACTTAAAATGATGTGTGAAATTGGCTGAAAACCTTCTCCTGATGACACTGACTGAAATGTCATCAGGCTCAATAAGATGTGAAAACTTATCAAAATAAAGTTTTCTGACTGAAAATCTTCTGATGACAGACTGAAATATCATCAGGCTCCATAAGATGTGAAAACTAGATCAAAATAAAATTTTAGAAAGTTGTTAAAATGATGATTTTGGTGTCATTGTAAAGCTTAATACTTGCTCTTTATAGTGGCATCTTCACAAAAGGAATACAACAAGCCTCATACGATAAAGCAATGTGCCGAAGTTGGTTTAAAATCTCTACAAATGACAGATACCTGTAAGTCATTGGCGTTAATTTTCAGCCAAATTCATATATCACGAACATACCCAATTTAGTTAGTAATAAATGATTTGTTTAACCAGACTCTGAACTATTTTAGGGTTCTCCTCAGGGTATTGAACATACCCAAATAATGGACAAGCATTCAGCTTCATAATGGTACCAAAACCAACCTTTTACTGTGGAAAGTCACCTAGTATATAGCGATCTAGAAATACAGTGTTCGCTCAAAAATTCAAATTGAGAAGCTTAAGGTGTTCTGTAAAAATGTCCACCAGTTTCACCTACATTGATTTTATAAGTTAAATTTAGGTGTAATAATTAATTTTTAGATTTTTTAAGTTGGTAAAGTTAGATTTGACTTCAATTCTTCAGATTTTTGGACGTGCTTGTCGGTGCAAAGCCTTAGGTCCGAATGCAAGAATATGAAGTACAGTAATTCTGACGTCCATGGTAGGATTTGAATCCATGTCCAGAGTCGTTCAGAGTACAAGAACGAGGTCACATTGCCAACCTGACTTCGGCATCATTAAGAGGGTAGTGTGGTTATTACAATTACATATCTGTATACATTTCCCCAAAACATATCAAGAACTAGGCAATATTTGTTACAAATCCATCACACACAAAAAATATAAATGACTACAGTACAGATGTGTTACCAAAGGCTTATGGGTACAACGTGCACAAAATTGACCAAATTTCACAATTTTGGGGCATTTTTGACAATTCGACGGCCCCAAAATTTACTAAGCCTTCTATAAAAGTCATTATAGAGGCATTAACTCATAAAAAAACTAAAAAATGTGAACCAACTTGACCTAACCTGATCCAAAATCCACCAATTTTCATGAATTTTGGGCATTTTTTGACAATTTAATCTCTCATAAAATAGCACAACCTTCAATTTTGCCCAATTTTGGTCATAGTGGTCACAAAATGTGACCACTATGACCAAAAAGTCTATTATTGTGAGATGAGAATCCTAACTAAATGATCTGGTTAAACTCTCTTTTATAATTCTATACAAATGGGTGTCCCAGAGAGAACGCACTTTAAAATACCAAACATTCATTTAGAATGCTTCTCTCCCCTTTCTAACATTTGACAACATTCCAACATAATTAACTGATGATTACAAAGTGACAATATTCCAACATAATTAACTGATGATTACAAAGTAAGATTTTCATCAGCTATATAATTATGCACCGCAGAGTACAAATAAAATAACCAAAGTTTCAACTTATCACAAGGCTTTATAAAGATATGCCAACTGGGCACTGAATTGTGAACTCAGTTCTTACAAATATAACAACTTAACAAGCAAGCATCAATCACTGACTTGCAAAAGCAACTTTCCACGCACCATGATATTCAAATACAAAATGGGAACACAGAACAGTACAAAAATACCATAACAATTATTAAAAAATTACAGTACACAGCAATTACAAAAACACTTGAAAAATCCAAATTACAAGGGGGCAATTGTTCTTAATATTTTATATATCAGTTTCACAGACAATTTTAAACTTGAAAGTCCTGCATTGGAAACAGCAGTATATGCAAGAACACCATCTCAGACTTATACAAAAAGACCATTTCAGAGTTTAATACACAAATGAATGAGAGATTTTTCTATTCTAGATGGAATCTGGATGCTGGTACTCCACCATGTGAGGTTACAGTGACTATCACACTATCACATGACCTCACTATCTTTATTAAGTACGATTAACTTCAAGGGTTTATTAAAAGGACACTGGGGAAAAAGTGACATAATAATTAGACCATAAAAACCTCTACCCAACGACAATAGATCAATTTCGAGTTGACGACGAGCAAACCACTGGAAGATCTTCGCAGCCTGACCTTAGCCGTGCAGTAACGTTGTACCGGTCGCCAACGGCACAATCGGAATATCTGCAACAAAGAAATTGTGTAAATACAGGGAGCACTCAAGATAAAATCACAAACAAAAATGGATTTAAAACTGAAAAATGAAAAGATGGAGTCTGACAAATTTTGGGAGAAGGCCCTTTCAATTTTCTGAGACACTACCAAATAAAAACGACAAATAATCCAACCTTGGGCATCACCTTTCAAGGTCTTGCAAGAGGAAAATAATGCATTCAACAAACACAAGAACAACTTAATGAACATCTAAGATATATTAGAGACTAAAGCTTGTAACCAATGGCAGATGTGACCTGAATTGACCTGACTTGGCAGGGATGATTCTTTGTTTGGCAATCTATTTAATAGACGTGCAAGTTTCTGATCACTGAGTCATGCTTCTAGGCAATGGCAGGGATTGGTCGAAGTGTCGATAAACCAGAGGTCACAATTAGAACAAGGTCACGATAAAGAATTTGGGCTGGAAAAGGTCGAAGCAAGAGGGCAAACAATTGAAGGTCAAGGGGATAATCCACAGAACAGGTTACAGTCTACAGAAGTACCCAAACTGTATGCAGAAAGTTGAGAATTTACAGACATTCAAAATGCAATAAACTGATTGCTGATTGGGCACTCGGATCCCATTATTCATAAATTGCATTATTTTTTCAGTGAAAGCTTCTAGCCTGGGCAACCCCAGGTACTTTTACGGAGATAAAAACGACCCTCCGCTCTGCCGTGCGATTTCCCAGAAGTCAGTGCTTCTCCAAGCAATCTCTAATTCGCCTTTTGTTATATTTATTGCTTTCTGTTATTCCTCTTTCTATCTTTACGTAATAATGTTGGTCTGCAATGTACAGGAAGGCTAATAAAATGGCAGTATACAGTAATGCCCAAACATTTTCAAGGGGCATTCGATGCTCCAGTAATCCCGGAATACCGAAATACCCTCAGGTGAAAAGCAGACCAATACCCGTCCTACTAAAAGGAGCAGAAACGATACCCGAAAAAGTCCCTAATGGAAAAGTATAGAAGTAATTCGAAAAGAAACGACTTCCTTTGCAAACACCAAAACCTAATTATTATTACTATTATTATTCACAAGATGAAACATGAAGTGTTACTAATCCTGATACCAATTCTGATAGCGGAAGTGATGCCAATTCTGATAGCGGAAGTGATACCAATTCTGATAGCGGAAGTGATGCCAATTCTGATAGTGGAAGTGATGCCAATTCTGATAGCGGAAGTGATACCAAGTCTGATAGCAGACGTGATACCAATTCTGATAGCGGAATTGATACCAATTCTGTTAGCAGAAGTGATACCAATCCTGATACAAATTACAATAGCGGAAGTGATACCAATTTTGATAGCAACAGTGATACCAATCCTGACGCCAATTCTGATAGCAATAGTGATACCAATTCTGATAGCAGAAGTGATACCAATAATGATACCAATTCTGATAGCAATAGTGATACCAGTCCTGATACCAATTCTGATAGCAATAGTGATACCAATTATGATACCAATTCTGATAACAATAGTGATACTAATTCTGATAGCAATAGTGATACCAGTCTTGATACCAATTCTGATAGCTGGAGTGATACCAATTCTGATAGCTGGAGTGATACCAGTTCTGATAGCAATAGTGATACCAGTCCTGATACCAATTCTGATAGCTGGAGTGATACCAATTCTGATAGCAATAGTGATACCAGTTCTGATAGCAATAGTGATACCAGTCCTGATACCAATTCTGATAGCTGGAGTGATACCAATTCTGATAGCAATAGTGATACCAATTCTGATAGCAATAGTGATACCAGTCCTGATACCAATTCTGATAGCTGGAGTGATACCAATTCTGATAGCAATAGTGATACCAATTATGATACCAATTCTGATAGCTGGAGTGATACCAATTCTGACAGCAATAGTGATACCAATTATGATACCAACTGATAGCTGGAGTGATACCAATTCTGATAGCAATAGTGATACCAGTCCTGATACCAATTCTGATAGCTGGAGTTATACCATTTCTGATAGCAGAAGTGATACCAATTATGATACCAACTCTGATACTAATTCTGATAGCAATAGTGATACCAGTCTTGATACCAATTCTGATAGCTGGAGTGATACCAATTCTGATAGCTGGAGTGATACCAATTCTGATAGCAATAGTGATACCAATTGTGATACCAATTCTGATAGCTGGAGTGATACCAATTCTGACAGCAATAGTGATACCAATTATGATACCAATTCTGATAGCTGGAGTGATACCAATTCTGATAGCAATAGTGATACCAGTCCTGATACCAATTCTGATAGCAGAAGTGATACCAATTATGATACCAATTCTGATAGCAACAGTAATACCAATTCTGATAGCAATAGTGATACCAATTCTGATAGCAATAGTGATACCAATTATGATAGCAATAGTGATACCAGTCCTGATACCAATTCTGATAGCTGGAGTGACACCAATTCTGATAGCAGAAGTGATACCAATTATGATACCAATTCTGATAGCAATAGTGATACCAATTCTGATAGCAATAGTGATACCAGTTCTGATACCAATTCTGATGGCTGGAGTGACACTAATTCTGACAGAAGTGATACCAATTATGATACCAATTCTGATAGCTGGAGTGATACCAATTCTGATAGCAATAGTGATACCAGTCCTGATACCAATTCTGATAGCTGGAGTGTCACCAATTCTGATAGCAGAGGTGATACCAATTATGATACCAATTCTGATAGCAATAGTGATACCAGTTCTGATACCAATTCTGATAGCTGGAGTGATACCAATTCTGATAGCAATAGTGATACCAGTCCTGATACCAATTCTGACAGCTGGAGTGATACCAATTCTGACAGCAATAGTGATACCAATCCTGATACCCATTCTGATAAAAATAGTCGTACCAACCCTGATACCAATTCTGATGGCAAAAGTGATACCAATTCTGTTAGCAATAGTGATACCAGCCCTGATACCAATTCTGATAGCAGAAGTGATACCAACCCTGGTACCCATTCGGAAAGCAATAACGATACCAATTCTGACGGCAGAAGTGATACCAATCCTCTTAACACCACATCCTGAGTAGAGGAAACACAACGACCCATCTCGACGGAGGCAGATGAGAAAACAAATAAAAAACGTTCGAACAACGACGGCGCGGATAATTAGGAAATGATAACGAAAGGGTACAACGTAAGGTACAGGGTACGTCGACGCGAAATCGCCGTTTTCGCTCGTTTCAGACCAAAATTTGCGGCGAATATAAGACTGGAAAACAGATGCCACCTTGGAAATTTGTTTTGTGAACAATGATTACCATTATCATCATTCAAAATGAGTGAAGACTCGTCTGGAAGACGCCTAACAGATCGGTGACTTGGGAACACAGAAAAGTAATCTCAATAATAATAATAATAATAATTACAAAGAAATAATGTAACGCATAAAGTACATCCAAAAACAATCTTAAAAATACAAGAGCAATGGTTCGTGATGCTTTTCAGTAATACCAAAGACTTTTAAACTTCAAAGCACTGTACTGGAACAATGGCACAGGAATCAAGACCTTCCAGAACTCAACAGCAAATGAACAAGAGAACTCTGGAACTGGAAACTCTGGAAACTGACAACACATTGCCTCAACACAATTTAGAAGCTCTTTCTATATATATGTGATGTTTGTCTATAATGTACTAGACCACTGTAACGGCAGACCTCCCCACCTACCAAAACCTTTCTAAGAGACCTTCGTCTTTCCAGTAACACTGAAAAAGAATCCTGAAATACCACCCAGTCAAACAGGAGGCCATTAACTCTCTCCAAATTAGCAGAAGTGATAAATGAACAAGTTCTAAATGGCAGGTAACATTTCTGAAAAGAACTGACAGCCTACACAAACACCAATAAGCCAACGCATGAGAAAGCTGCTATCGACAATTGGCTATACCGTAGGCCCCATATCTACGAGACTCGATGGGTTCCAGTTGATGACATTCCAGCACCATTTGAAGCCTTTGTTTTTTGGGAATAGGTCCACCACCTATCTAACAACGACGTCAGAATCAGGAATAATGGCGGCACTCACACAAAATGAATCCGCGTCCGCTGGGGGGTCCATAAGGTGATCGCTGACTGCATCTTCTATTCGTTCTTGAACGTTTTCTTATCGTAAAGGACCTGAAAAAACAAAATATATCAAATCAGCTGAATGGGAATGCCTCTGCTAACTAGAATATTATCATTATTATTATTATTATTATTATTATTATTATTCAGAAGATGAAAACCCCTATTCATATGGAACAAGCCCACCAAAGGGTCCACTGACTTGAAATTCTTGAAGCTTCCAAAGAATATGAAGGTGCTCGTTAGGAAGAAGTAAGAGGAAGTAAAGGGAAATACAGAGAGGAGGGATCTCACTTCTTAAAAAGAAAAAATAAATTAATAAATAGATAAAAATGTATTAAAATACCAAGAGAATAGTATTAGGGTAGCAATGCATTGCATCTTCCCTTGAACTTTTGAAGTTCTGATTGCAGGACATCCTCAAGGGGACTGTTCCACAGTCCAACAGTGTGAGGAATCAGGACCTCAGGAACTTTGGAGAAGTTCTACAGCGAGGTACATTTACTGCATATTGGTGCTTCTGCTGTCCTGAACAGAAAACGTACCTTGTGCAAATGGCATGAGCCTTCAGAATAGACAAAGTCAGGCTTACCACAGTGCCTTCATAAAAGTTATGGCTTCAGAGGTCATGATAAACTGGAGAAGCATCTGAAATAAAAGTGGCAAAGATGAAAGAACGAAAAGAGGTGTCAAGGACTGGTTATAATTATGTGGAGATTGAAAGGAAACGTTGCAACGTCCACAACCTTCAGGGTAACGGCTGATAATGTTGACGAATGGCCTCCCTTGATGCAACGAGTCTTTCTATAAGTAACAAATATGCATGACTGAAGACAGGAATATATTGGGGATAGAAAGAAATATAGGAGATAATTGTGGGTGTCCAAAAAATAGGACCAGGCTATTTAAAAGGGCAAGGACGCCACATGACCCTGGGAACAGCCATCCGCTCTGTCCAATGACCAAAAAAGTGGATGAGATAAGAGAGGACAGGAAATGAACAGAAAAAGATCGCTTACCGAAGAGGCAGAGGACAGTAGTCGATTGGTGGTTCCTTGTGCTCGAAACTCTGCCAAATCTGAGGTCGCGTTCCGCCTCCATTGTGGTACTGGAGGCCGAAGACGGGTATGGGGATGGGAGGAGATCTGGAAAAAGTATAAAAATTCAATAGAGGAATAATAATAATAATAATAATAATAATAATAATAATAATAATAACAGAACTACTCACTTCCTCTGGACCAACACTGACCAAATTTATGAGACGTGAACACAAGCCAACCTGACTTACTTTGTGAACAAAGAGGACAGTGACGAATGGGAAGACAGCGTGACGCATGAGAGTACCTTGAAGGCTCACATCACGAAGTCCCAGGGGCAGCCAACGGGGAAACAGCAGTGGGGTGACGTGCCTCCTCCAGGGGAAACGAAACGGGCTGACCCACCTGCCCTGCTGCCCCCTGGGCCATTCCGTTCGCTTAACCTGAGAGCAATGGACGAGGCATCAGCATCACACACATGGAAAAGCTTCGGAAACATTTTGACGAATGCTATTGAAACGCCTCATTTAAACCAATGTTAATGAGAACTGTACACAAACCACTGCTCTTTTCAACTCTGCAATCTAAAATATTCTTACACACGCTCGGCTGTGTTGCAGCCACTGTGCAATGAGGTCTGATTTCCCCTGTGAATTCAAGCACACATTCCTTTCTCACAATCTGCATTTCAGAACCCCACACCTCCAGTCTTTTCGTCAATTAGGACTCCTCCTGCGTCTTTGTTAATCAGCAATACACTGCTTGATCAAAAGCACACCAAAGGCGAAGCGTCCTAGATAAGGCAAGGCTAGGTTAGGATTAAAGGTCAATCTACAGGACACCTCCGCACGCATTCTTGCCTCGGAAATTGATTTTTCCTGTGCTTTTAGCGTTGCTGAAGAAGGACATGGCGTTATTTATTGTTGGTCAATTGTTATTAACCTCATGTTTCTATCCAGCGTGGTTGGGGACCCTGTGGGAACGCAGGGTCTTGGCTGGGGGAAATCGCAGGGAGAGAGACTGGACTGTCATGTTATTGTTATGGAATGGTTCCGCACATGCCCAAGCCATTACGGGAGCCGTATGTTCAAGAAGGGATTGGGAAGGAAACCTATTATAAAAGGAATTACACCAAATTAACATAAATACTATAGAAAAATGATGCATGAGATGACACAAAAAGCAATTATGGACACTAAGAAAGCAATCAAGCAATTCCAGACACTAAGAGAGCACTCAAGAGAAGAATGTGCTGTTCTGGACCGGACATTCTAAAACTGTACTTGGAATGGAGTGCCTCAACTAAGGTGACCTCAGTAATTACAAGTGCGAGGCTATTTTAGAAAGCTGGCCTTGACGTACGCTTTCGCTGACAGTGCCATATCTCCTTCGATCAAAGTGATTAATCTGCACGGCTAAATTAGGAATATGCATGCAACCATTGCAAAAAGGAAAGCAAAAACGCTGAATAATCTTGCAAGTGACCAGGTTTGCAATTTCTGGAGCTATATAACAGATTTGAAATCTCCATCTTCACGATGTTACTTGCTTCAGGTTCCTACATGACCGGGCCAACAGTTAAGTACAGCTGCTGTGCTAGCAATTCACTGCAACAACTGCAATGAAAAGCCCAACACACAATTTGGACACCCAAAACCAAGCTAATAAAACCATTTACAGACGCTGCAATAGAAAGCTCGGAACTGGAGAGGGACATCAAAGATATATGATCTGCGTCCCGTCTGAGTAAGCCGAACATCGACCTGTCGTCAGTACATGCAATGGAATGTCATACATAATTCAGGCCAGAGGCTAAAGCGCTGGGTCCTACGAAGAGGACATTCAAGGGGGGACTGAAATTAGAAAGGTCTGACAGGCCTAACAGGAAGAGGAAAACCTTTTGACACAACTTTCTGGAGAGGGTTAAGGATAGCAAGATGGAAGGAAACGAATAGGAATGGAGGAGAAACAGTCAAAGGAATGGGGTAGATTACAGTTTCGTATGCTGGGCCGCCTAACTCATTCTGCGGTGCCGAGATCCCTCCGCCAAGGTAAGTAGTTCCACCCAAACAGCTGACGACCAACGACCCGAAATGCCCCGCGACCTTCCTCAGTCTCTCCCGGGTTCAAGAGTTGCTAGCATGGCTACTTTCGTGTCTTCCGTGTCGTATCCGACCCACGTGGAATTTGGGGCTAAGAATCTAGTGACCCTTATGGATTTAGGCGTTTTGTGTCACGAAGAGCGTTCATTGCTGGTTTACCTAATGAAAAGTGGCCTACTTGACGATTTCAGCGGGACTTGTGGCAAGTGTGACGGAGGCAGCGTCGTCCCTTGCCCCTTTAAAGCTTTCCTCGAATTAATTAAACGTGCATATCCCTTAAATAAAGCCTTTTCAACACCCGCCAAAATGCGGTCTAATGTCGCCGATTCTGACTTCGAATGAGGTACGTGCTATTTCGAAAAGTTATATATTTACTATTTTCACGGCCCTTCTGGGGGGGTCCGGGGGGGGGCGAAGCCCCCCCGGCCAGGTAAGGGCACGCCGTCCTATGTTGGGTTAGGTCGGTTTCGTTAGTTTCGGTGGCGACCTAGGTCGCTGGGGGGGTCCAGGGGGGGCGAAGCCCCCCCGGCCAGGTAAGGGCACGCCGTCCTAGGTTCGGTTAGGTCGGTTTCGTTAGTTTCGGTGGCGACCTAGGTCGCTGGGGGGGTCCAGGGGGGGCGAAGCCCCCCCGGCCAGGTAAGGGCACGCCGTCCTATGTTGGGTTAGGTTGGTTTCGTTAGTTTCGGTGGCGACCTAGGTCGCTGGGGGGGTCCAGGGGGGGCGAAGCCCCCCCGGCCAGGTAAGGGCACGCCGTCCTAGGTTCGGTTAGGTCGGTTTCGTCCGGTTGCGTCGCCATCTTTTTGTATCCGTCCGCCGATTCTCTAGCCGGTACCCACTGCCACCTAGTGGTGGGTCTCGGCTAGGATATCGGCAGACGAAACCCACAGCATACGAAACTGTAACCGCTCCAAGGAATGAAAGGGGTTGGGGCTAAGGGACATAGAGGAGACGCAACGAAGAACCTTATTGAGTAATGACACAGCCCCCTACCACAGGGGTTGAGTAATGACACAGCCCCCTACCACAGGGGCTGTTGCCAAAGGGGCTTTCAATCCTCAGTCGGTGCTTTTCGTGTGCCCAGAAAAATCAGTTCAACAATGCTGATATGCAATTGCTAGCAACTCAATGGAGTAGATATTTCGGGGGTCTGGTCTTTCTGCCGAGTATCAAGACCCCCATCTTGCATCTGCACTTGAATAATGTCAAGACTTCTCATACTAACAACCTCCGATTTAAGCTCAATTCAACGCATAATTCAGGATATTTTCATACAGGAACGTCCCTAATGACGTAATTAACCCCTGAGAGGCAATTCCATACGAAATATTCAATTATATTACCCGGTTTCAGTTGAAATAAGGAGTTTGTTGACAAAGTGATTCGCAAGGCCATGATGACGATGACGTTACAACCCCAGCCCCCCATGTGTAATCTTCCTTATTTTGAGGCTGTGCGCGCGCGTAAGCGAGCTTTGACGCACTCCGACGATGAAATACGCATTTTAGTTATTGTAGAGTGTAATTTCATGGCTTTTAACATGATAATATTCGTTAAATTGCCTATTTTTGACTGTTTTTAAACTTGATTTACAGTACAGCCCTCTCAAATGCGTTTTCGTAATATTTTGGTAATGACTCGTACGTGTCTGACATTGTTAATAATGATAATGATGATAATAATTAGTATTTAAAATAAAAAACATAATATCTATCCTTTTTATTTTATTATATGAATAATTACTACGTATTCATTGACAAATTATAAATGTTATTTTGACGAATCTTTGAGGTACTACACTCTTGTAGGAGACATAATTATTCAACCTATTATATAGAGGCAAAGCCAATTGTTATTACACACCCAGGATTTTGCTTTTTTCGTAATATTTCGATAATGTTTCATACACAGCAAACCATTTATAATCATTATAATGGCGATATAATCAGTTTTTAAAGCTTAAATTCATTTATTATAAGTATTTTATTAAATTTTATGAAAGAAATTACGTATTTATTGACAAATTATAAATATAAATTTGATTATTCTTTGAATCACTATGGTCTTACAGGATTTCAACAATGGGTGCTCTAATAACACCCTTCTACATTTTCAAGGTCAACTACATTTTCAAGGTCAACTACATTTTTCAAGGTCAACTTTGACAGCTGGCAGAAAAACCTGTTTTTTTTTGTTTTTTTTTTGGCATCGATCGATGGCTTTTAAACTGGTCTTATTACAAGGCATATTTGTATCTATGTGATATACTATAGAGGTCATTTGACATAAAACACATATTCTTAATGGCTTCTTAAAATAATTGTAAAATTAATGCAAAGGTATATTAGGCAGCAAATAAATGGTAATTGTTTTTATATGGGAAAATTTAAAGTATATTTCATATATTTCCTGACTGACCCATGGATAGAATGTAACCCACTGAATTAACTTTAACTTTAACTTGAGCAATAATTAACATTAAAAATAATTAGATTTTCCTAAATTCAGGGTAAGAGGGGCCTTTGTGACCAGCCCACCACCTAGTGGTGTGATGATGGAACTCAGCTTTATAAAGCTTACTTTATTCCTTTTCACAGCCCTTGGGACCATTATTCAGAGGTGATGAGAAGGACCAGACATTTTAAAGGAACCAGTTCACTTGTGGTTTTGCTTGGATCCTCTCATGGAAAACATCTCATCCTCTGGAAGTTAAATCTCTTGGAAGCTCAATTTCTGCTGGTTAATGGAAGCTTTGTGACAAGACTGGTGTCTGCTGTGCCTTGCAAGTGTTTGTGCTGTTTCAAGTGGTGATGGCTGATTCTTCTTGGCTGCTGTTTGTGAAGAATTCAAGCTTGGCTGCTGTTTGTGAAGAATTCAAGCTTGGCTGTGCTGGTGGAATATGGACAATGACTGCTTGATATTACTACAGTAATGCTGGTGGACTGAATCAACAGTTTCCTTAAGAAGCTTAAGTTTTGCCTTGGGGCTTCCATACTTAAGGAATTACGAGGGTTTGTGGAACTGCATTGTATAAAGCATATGGTTTGCTATGTGCAACTCTCCTAGAGGTAATTAACTTGGTTTAATTTAATATTTTCATAATTCCCCTTTGCTTTGTTGCTGTGTAGCCATTCAGTGTTCGATTTAGTTTGTATTTATAGTAAGTTCTGCACTTTCCTCCCAGTTTTCCAGTTTCTTGAAGTGGGGAAAGTTAGAAAAGTGTTTTTGGGAGTGGGGAAAGTTAGATAAGTGTCCAGCAAGTGCCCAGTCTCATGGTAACTTTGTTTTATAACTGGATCCTAAATATTTCATATTTAATTCCCTTATTTTCCTTTTTGATTTGAAGTTTTCCCCTTTCTCTCAATAGCAATCTTTTGGTTTTCCATAATGCAATTATTGAAGGGAACTTTCATTTGTGAATCTGTTGCCTTTTAAGTGTATAGCAAAACTGAATCTTTAATGATCTTTGTAATTATTTCTTATACATTCACTTTTTAAATATCTTTATCCAAAGAACTTTGTAATTACCTCAGTGGTTATATTTAAATGACAATCTTACACTTGGAATTAGCTGTTATATTTTTATGAATCTCAATCACTTGTTGCCAAGTGTACAACCTAAGAATCTTTTTGATTTTTGTAATTACCTCTATATTTTCATGTTTTGTTACTGAAGTGTTACCAAACTATTATCTTTTTTCAACCTTGTATATTGTAATTTTAAGTGGTTAAATGTATTAACTATCTGAAAGGTGCTTTCTTAGATTTTGTATCTTAGTAGTGAAGAGTTACTGGCTCTTCGAGTGTTCAAACTGAAATTTTTTAAAGTGTTTATATTTTAATTGGTTTTATAGTTGCTGTTTAACTTCATTTTTAGATAATTTATGAACTTTATTATATTCTTGTTAAGACTTCCTTTTATGCAAACTGAAGTATTGCACTATCAAACTGTTTTGCATTGTATTGTACTTGTAATAAAACTATTTCAGTGAGTGAATTTTTTTACTATTTTTACCCTTTTGTCTCATCCAATGAGTAAACCATGCTGCTAAAGCAAATCTACCACAGGGTTAAAGGGTCATTGATGAGATCTTGGAGTGAGGACTGTATTTTGTGAATGTTCTAAGAGACTAGTTTACTTGTAAAGATTCTCGCAAAGGTGTAATATAAAGGTGATAGATTGATGGAAAAATACCTTTCATATAAAGTACAGAAAAGCCTGAATCACCTTGCTCTAAATGTACACATAAGAAAATTTAGCTAAATCTTGAAAGAAATTGGTGGAAAAGTACATTTTATATACGGTGCAGATAACATGAAACGCCTTGCTCATTGTCTAATAGTACTGAAAGAGAAATTAGCTTAATCTTTCAAGAAATACCTTTTACTACAAGAATACAAGAAAACTGCTTAATCTTTCAAGAAATTCCTTAACTTGGTATTCACATGCATAGCTCAACCTGTTGAGTGAAATAACCTTAATTTTGGTTGTGTATAGAGCTTTTCTTAAAATCAAATTTTAGCTATTGAGACAGTATACATCTTTGCCCTGCAGGTGTAGTATGTATGAAATAAGGGTTTTCTTTGAAAGCTGACAAATTTAAGTTAATTATTTGTGGTTAAGGTTTGTAAGTATGAGGGGTAGGAAAGTTGTTCCTCTCACCCCTATATTGCCATACCTGAGTTTGAATGTTCAACTGACAATGAATACAGATTAGTTTACACAACTTTTACAACTTGCACCTTCCAAGGAATTTTCAAGTTAATGGTATAAATAAGTTTGCATTACATTTTTAAAAGTACAATAAGTGGCCTCAGCTGTAGTTGTCATGTTTTTACAAAGTCATAACTTTGGGTTTCATATCCTGAATGTTAATTGGAACTACAGTATGATATCAGAACACAAGTGTCTAAGTTATTAAATACTAATTTGTGATTTTAGGTTTTTTACACAGGATAATTATAGATGGAGAAATTCATAGATGTATGGCAAAGGTTTGACAATATATCAAGAACCATTAAAATTTAAGCTAAATATTAAGATTAAATCTGTTTTTTTACTTATAGGCAAAAATTGAGTAAATTGATTAGCTTTTTCAAGCCTTATCAATATAAATACATTCATTTCTCATATCTTACACATTTGAAATCATGTAATTTAACTTTTAAAACAGAAATGAAAGTTTTTGGCGCCTTATCGAAGCTTTCAGAAACACAATGTGACATCATTGAGCAGAGTTCAAGCTAGACCTAATGGCAGTTCATTAGTTCATATTTCTCTTAATTTCAACCATTGCAAAGATCTGGTGTAAGTGTTGTCTTGAGAGAGAGAGAGAGAGAGAGAGAGAGAGAGAGAGAGAGAGAGAGAGAGAGAGAGAGAGAGAGAGAGAGAGAGAGTGAGTTGTCTGGCGTCAGCCAGGCAGTCAGTAAAGTTATTTTTAGATCCACTGCGTTCGTACGTACATCTCTGATCCTGACTTCAACTTCAGTTATGTCCTTGTCGTAACTATCATTGCAATATTTGTGATTAAGAGTAACTAAATTACTTAAATTGAATATGAATAATTATTAGAGTAAGGATTACCTTGGCTTACAGTTATGAGACAACATCGGGAGACGAAGTCAAGCTATTTAAGTATTACGAACAAAAGGCAGCTGCTGTTCTGCAAGCCTCTTCCCACCCCCCACCCTAAAAGGCCAGGGAAACCCTTACCCCCATACCCCCACAACACAAACACCTAAGCCTTCTAATGCCTGAAAATCAACCCTTGAGAGAGAGAGAGAGAGAGAGAAATTGTTCAGGGTATAAAACTGAAACTTGATCCAAAACACTTGATTCTCCAGAATTGGGAGAGTGCAGCCAACCCTGACTTCGATTTCCAATAAAACACGGACAAACGTAAACGAAATCAACTTGAAAACAAACGCAGGCACAACAATCGTAAACAAACGCGGGCAAAAACACACTTAAAACCGAAAACAAACGCAACAAACGCAACAAACACGAGCAAAGGAGGAATAAAACGGGGAAAAGGGGTGAGCCTTTACAGAGGCAAATCTCGCGCATTACTACTACCGTGACCTTCCCACCATGGGGTACTCCTGATCCATTTGAGTGTCGTATTTGAGTGTAATTAATAGGTAAGGAATCAGTTTTAAGTGTTAATTACAATCCAAGTTGTTAATTACGTTGCTGTAATTAAATGTAATGAGTGAATACGGTCGCCTGAGCGACCCAAATGATAGAAAGTTCTTCAAAATATGACTCAAGGTCAGACAATATGGTCCCCCCAATCTGCCTTTATACCTAATTATGGCGAACTTGTAACCAGTAATTTTAAGTACTAGCTTTTTTTTAAGTACCAGCTGTTGTCTTCTACCCAAATGATAAAAAGCTCTTCAAAATAGGAGTCACAAGGTCAGACAATATGGTCCCCCAACCTGCCTCTATACCTAACTATTGTAACCAGTAATTTTAAGTACTAGCTGTTTTTTTTAAGTACCAGCTGTTGTCTTCTACCCAAATGATAAAAAGCTCTTCAAAATAGGAGTCACAAGGTCAGACAATATGGTCCCCCAACCTGCCTCTATACCTAACTGTTGTAACCAGTAATTTTAAGTACTAGCTGTTTTTTTAAGTACCAGCTGTTGTCTTCTACCCAAATGATAAAAAGCTCTTCAAAATATGACTCACAAGGTCAGACAATATGGTCCCCCAACCTGCCTCTATACCTAACTATTGTAACCAGTAATTTTAAGTATTAGCTGTTTTTTTTAAGTACCAGCTGTTGTCTTCTACCCAAATGATAAAAAGCTCTTCAAAATATGACTCACAAGGTCAGACAATATGGTCCCCCAACCTGCCTCTATACCTAACTATTGTAAACGGTAATTTTAAGTACTAGCTGTTTTTTAAGTACCAGCTGTCTTCTTCTACACTTTTAGGGCTGCTGGTAATGGAGGTGAGTTTGCTTATTGTCGGCCAACTGTTATTTGCCCCTTAACTCTGCTCAACAGTAAAGGGGGACTGTGGGAATTCAGTTTTTTTTTGGGTGGGGGGCGACACAGGGTAATTCTAAGTACTAGCTCCACGCCTGTTCTTACCTTGGAAACTGGTTTTTGTCTACATTTTTAGGGCTACTGATACTGGTGGTGCATCTGTTGTCGGCCAAATGGAATGTCCTATCGCTGTGTTTAGTACTGGCCCGGGGGTGGGGGAACACAGGGTAATTCTAAGTACTAGCTCCACGCTGGTTTTTTTCTTCACTTTTAGGGCTGCTGATACTGGCGGTGCGTCTGTTTGTTGTCGGCCAAATGGAATGTCCCTTCGCCGTGTTTTATAGACTAGTCAGGGTTAGGTTAGGATTTTTGGGCGAGCCTTCATCTAGCAAAGGTTAGGCCAGCCTATTCACTATTTTCCTATATATTTCTAATAAACCTCTTCTATAAAATGCAAGAAAATTCATATTTCTTTGGATTTGTCACAATTTACAGAAATTTTGATTAATTTTTTATCTATGAAATGCAAGAAAATTCATATTTCTTTGGATTTATTACAATTTATAGAAATTTTGATTAATTTTTATCTATAAAATGCAAGAAAATTCATATTTCTTTGGATTTGTCACAATTTACAGAAATTTTGATTAATTTTTTATCTATAAAATGCAAGAAAATTCATATTTCTTTGGATTTGTCACAATTTACAGAAATTTTGATTAATTTTTTATCTATAAAATGCAAGAAAATTCATATTTCTTTGGATTTATCACAATTTACAGAAATTTTGATTAATTTTTTATGTATGAAATGCAAGAAAATTCATATTTCTTTGGATTTATCACAATTTATAGAAATTTTGATTAATTTTTTATCTATAAAATGCAAGAAAATTCATATTTCTTTGGATTTGTCACAATTTATAGAAATTTTGATTAATTTTTTATCTATAAAATGCAAGAAAATTCACATTTGTTTGGATTTATCACAATTTATAGAAATTTTGATTAATTTTTTATCTATAAAATGCAAGAAAATTCATATTTCTTTGGATCTGTCACAATTTATAGAGAAAGGTCATAGACGAAGACTTTTTGACCTGACGGGATTTAGGGCAGCTAATTTTTCTTCATTTCCGTCGTCAAGTTCTTGGCTGTTAATTTCTCAGCCACTTTTCTGTGCGAAATATGACCTTTGCAGTAAATTGCAGTGCATCTGAGCAGTTTGCAATCTTATCTGTGCAAAATGTGACCTTTGCAGTAAATTGCAGTGCATCTGAGCAGTTTGCAATCTTATCTGCACAAATTTTTTATTAGACTTTTGTGTAACAAAGCACAAAACATTAAATGGGTTGAAGCAGATGTTTTCAGTGTCATGAATGTTTTAGTAAAATAAGAATATGTAAGAATCTACAATAATATTTAGATGTGTGAAATTTTCTAGGCCGAGGAAGGTAAATGAAATCTATAAGAAACACGTTTATCATTGCACGTGGTGTATCGACTATTGCAACGGTTGATTTTGAAAAGGTTCCGAGCCCGTGCAATGCACGTTTGTCAAAGCTTGAATATTTGACTTACATTTAGTTTTCGTAATATGATAAGGTTTGTGAACTGTTGCCGGAGTTTGACAATAATGACTTGAATAACTAAGGTTTTCCTTTTCTTTAACAGATGGTGGATCAGGTCAAGAAAAGCTGTTAAAGTGACCTCAGTTCTACCCCCTGACCTTATTCCGCATGGCCGTTAACAGGGGACCGTCCAGATTTCACACCTTTTAGGTAAGTGTGATTGTCAATACAGTTGTAGTAATTTGGACTGGAGATTACTTTCCAATCGGACACTAATTAAAGGTTACCTTGCCGCGTTTAGGGATTACCCGTAAGGGGTTAGGCATGGGTGACGATAGCCCCAGAGGGGTTAAGCTTAGACAGTGACGTGTGCCGTACCTCGTCCCCGGGGGATACCGTACTGCAATTTTCATGCCTTGTTTGAAAGCAGGTCTTCTAAGACTGTTTTTGCAGACGGGAATTTTTGGCCGGGCTAAACGACTGTAGGATTGTCATCGTTCATTTCAGGCGCTGCTTTCCTTTGATTGTATTTGATTGTATTTCTGTATTGCATAGTTCAATGATTTTCCTCGAGAAATACATGACGATATCGCTTCTCAGGTTGGTAACAGTCAGAGATTCTTGGAAAAATGTGCCATTCGAATTAGGTAGGCTCTGTTTTATTTCATATGATGGTTTTTGGAGGCATAGCACAAACTTTCCAAGGTGTTTTGTTGCGTTTTAGATAAGCAGGCATCTGTCATACTTTGGTTTTAAAAGTAATTATTACATAAGTAGTATGGTTTTGTCTGGTTTTGTAGGCGCAGTGTGGCAAGAGGCTTGGTCCAAAATAAGCAACCGGACCCTTCCTTCAATCCTGTTGACATGGTATATATTTTTGGAGCAAAAGCACTACAGTTATTCATTCTTGTAGGCCGTTCAGACTGTCAGTAATTTGTGGTGATGTCTTTAGCTTACGTCTCTCAGCTGCTCCTACTTTGCTTGGGGTCGTCTTTGGCGGTTTGTCGTGCATGTAAGGCTCTAGGCCTGTCATGGTTTCTTTTTCTTGGGAACCTGCGTTGAATTTGTTAGGAGGTACCATGAAAGAGCGGTGATATGTCAAACAATCTTGAGGGGAAGTCAGTCACACAATGCTATGTAACCTAATTTTATCTACAAATTATGTTACAAACAGGGAGCTACTATGTAATTCCTGTGTACAATGCTCTCTTGGATTGAACCCTACCTATCCTCAATCCAGAGAACACACACGCAGTTAATTTGACAATTATGAATGCACAAACACTTTCTTTCTTTAACCTTAATCCTACACAATACAGTCAGTACAATAACTATTACACCCAAGGCAAATCCGAAGCTCTGCTTGTGAATCAATCAAATCACTTGACTATTTGCTCAATTCGAGCTTGAGCACAGCAAGAACTTGTCTTTGTATATATGTATGTGTTTAACCAGCTCATTGTACATTGACTGGTTATCTCAAAGAATGTCACACCCTTACCCAATCTAAAAATTTTGTCAAGTTTTTTTTTTCACTTTTGCATACTCAAAGGCATCAATTCATTAAGTTTCAGTCAATTCATGTAACAAGGGGCCGACTTCCTCAGAGCATCCCTGTGGCGAGAAGTCCGTTATTAAACAAGAGCAATGAATGATGGCTAGCTGCTGCAAATAAATCACATTAATTCATTAACATTTTTTAAAAATCAGGATATTGTTTTTCACTGTGTCCCTTAATTATTTTGCTCCTTTTTCTTTGAAATTTCGGACCTCTCGTTGAAGAATGTGGGTTTTAGGTCTGTTGGAACTGCTGTGACAGCTTTTAGCTCAAACTTTGCCATAATATAGTAGATAAATAGTTTTTATTCATCTGCATGCCTTATGATGGCACATTCCTTCACAGAGTTCAGAGGAAGTGTTAGTGTTTGCAGGATTCTATGTATTCGGTGCAAGCTTACATATTAACAGTTTCGTGAAAGCTCCATGTTTTCTAGAAAACTGAACCTAAAAAAATTATCATTCTTGGTAACAGGTGATTGTCATCGAAGGGAGTTATTAGATTGCTAATGCTTTTAATACACATGGATCTAGTTTGTCGTACAACATTTTTCAGCATTTTCATACAGTTTTCTCTTGCGCTTGTTAGTGTCCAGCTGTGGCCATGCTTAGGGTACACTAATCACCCCGTCGTATGTGAAGACTGGTCCACTGTCCGGCCCTTTCATGCTCGCTCGTCCGAGAGGATGCACGCGGCCTGGGAAGATCCCACGACCAGAGACTGGTCCGAGTACCGCCTCTGGTGTGGGCAGCTGCTCTGAGGGGCTCCAGGTTTATCGAGGACTGATCTTTGAGTCGCTTGGTTTTGAAGGGTTCTTGACGCATTTGTGTAGGTCATTTATGGTTAAGTTCTTAGCTACACACAGTATAGACTGTCAGGATGCTTATAGTTGTATGAGTCCTTCAGATAAGTGTTCTTTGCTGGTGTTTCTGCTGCAAGAGTGCTTTTTACGACACTTGTTTTCTTTGATTCCCAGTATAAAGGACAACTATTGCCATTTTCACCCACTAAGAAAATCAGAAAGCCCCCAGCACTGCTAAATCCATTGGGGAGATTGACATAAAGCATCACTGTACACAGTCAGCTTAAAACAGTCACCCAGTCCTGGGAAGTACATACGGCTCTCAAAGGTACAGGGTTTTCTTAGACATTTGTTTGCCTCAATCAGATCTTTTACTTTAGAATTATTTATTTTACAGCTAAGTTCCAATATCAGGTCTTGGATTAGTACATAATAACCGTCCTAGTTGGCCCACTAGACTCCTAAACTCCTTTTCTTCTTCATTACTCTCCGTATTCTTATTCAATCCTCTCTCGGCACCTATGTTTATAGACTCCAGAGATTTACAATACTCTTTTTGATGAAGTTTGACACCATTCTCGTTTTGCACAATATCCAGGTCAGTATATCTGAAAGTGATTTCTGATTTGGGCAGTGACTTTCAAATGTCTTTATTCCTCCCCACAAGAAATCGTCTAATGCATCAGGAACGTTCCAGACAAATCTCCTTTGCAACATCAGTAGAATTGCAGGGTCAGTTTACAACTGATTACACCCCATCTTCAACAGGAAGGTCTTCACTGTGAGGTACCATTTTCTGGCGGTATCATTAAGACCATATACACCTTTTTTTTCCCCCGCAAAACCTGTGGCAAAAAGCTGTACTTTAATTTTCTTTGTCCCATCACTGTTTTCCTTTTCTGTGACCACCCAAAGCCTCTTGACTAAGTTAGGAATTTCCTCATATATGCCAGAATTCCTCCAGGTTTTTAGTTCTTGTTTTGCTTGATTAAGTTTCTGATTTTCTTTGTTTTCACAATCCATTGCAATTTCCCATCATCTAAAACTGGTAGCCATTTATCTACATCTCTGCTCCAGTCAGTGGCTGTTATATGTCCATTTTTGTGTTCAATATTCCTCCAACTGCTCTATTTTCCTGTAGATTTTCCAGCACGGCTGTGAACAGTTCCCGTCTGCCATTCGTCAGACTCTTTCGGCAGGAATCTTACTCCGTCCAGTCTTTGGAATACCTATGATTTTTAAATTATCTTCGGATGAAGCGTCCTCAACTTTGGTGTTTTTCTCTTTCTTCCTCCTTATTTTTTCATTTTCCACTGGATGTATAACTGGTTCTGTCTCGTTCTTCTTGCCATGTCCATTTCTTCCTTCTTTAGTGTTTCTATCAAAACCGTATGGTATCTCCTGAGTGCGTTTCATGTCCTCTGACAATATTTGAACTGTATTTCAAGATTGCTGTTTTGCCATCTTGACCAGCAACTGTAGCTGGTCCTTTCCGTTCCTTTGCACTTCCCTCTTCAAATAGACTTGATCTCCACCATTCTTAAGGGCTTTACCAGTGGTTCTCACTTTGTGTCTGAGTGCCCGTCGTATTTTCTCAGAAGTTTCAGCAGCAATGAGGCTTTTCTTGCAGAGTGGCTAGCACTGAGATGTTTGGCAACCATTTCACTAGATGTTGTACCCTCCAGTGCAGGAAGTTCATCATTCATGGTACGTGGCAGGTTAGGATTCCGCCCGTAAGCAGGTTGATAAGGGCTAAAACCCCCTACCACCTGAAGACAATGTTTAGCAGTGGTGTCCATGCCATAGCCACTTTCAAAGACAGTTCTGGTTGCTCTGCCGTCGTTTTGCTTTTCGTCCATAACTGCACGATTGCGTGCTGGCAGGCCATTGCTGAAGGGAGAATATGTTGCTGTATGCATCACTTGAATGTCCATGTTCTCACACATTTCCAGAGGCGTGTTGTTGGCAAACTCCCCACCATTATCACACAAGAATTTCTCAGGGGGTCCCAAACCAGTTCCCAACCATGTCTCCGTAATTTTCTCTATGATCTCCCTGGGTTCTTGACTTCGTGTCACACAAGATTTTGAGAATCTTGTTGCTGTATCCAGTATATGCAGTGAATGTAATATATCCCCTTTTTTGTACTCCTTGAGGTCTAGTGCCAATACTTCGTTGAACTCCTTTGCCACATTCACACTAACAATTGGCCTTGATGGTGTTTTTTTGATATTTCGTGCGTATCTCACAGCTATCTGACACTTCTTCAGCATACATATATCACATTTCATCCTTCTCCAGCTGAGTCAATCTCTTAGGTGTGGGATGACAAGGGGGAATAGAGCAGTTCACCACATCTGCTGACATACATGTTCTGTCACCTATAATGTTCACTGGAAAGTGTACTTTCATCATTGATGTACGCACATTACCGTCACCAGACTTGAAGGCTGTTTCACTTTCTTCCTCTTATGTTCTAACTTTTTCCTCATCTGACAAAGATTGTGTGTGTATGCTTTTAACCAGTCACTACCACACACTGTAGAACTACAGTTGTGCCCAGGATAGCCTAATTAATAGATTCCGTCATCAACACTGACATCGTTTTAGGATTTTCAGTGACAGAATATAACTCTTCCTCCTTTACACCACTTACACATTTTTTAACTATTCCTCCTTTACACGACTAACACGCACATTTTTTTGTAACTCTTCCTCCTTTATGCTACTAAAATGCACATTTTTTAGACATGCTGGAGACAGACGGTACCCTGATCCACACGCGTAACATTACCGAACCTTACCATATACGTCAACTGAGTTTCTCTATGCCTATGACCCTGCACCCAACGGTAACGCTTCTCGACTCCTGAAAGATTTCCTAAGGGTTTGCTGCATCGAATCAGACATGTTATCAGTTTCACTAAAGGACATTGCTGTCAACACTTATTTGTTTGTTTCTAACCTCTAGCCCTGCACTAACTAGTAGCTTAAATGGTAAAATATATTTTGGTATACTTTGGACCTCTCCAGAACTGCACTTCTCTCCACAAATTCCAAAATGTACTTCTCCATTGCATGTTCCTTTTCCCACTTTCGTAGCTGTCAAACCTTGTCTGTGCCGCATATGCCGCTGACAGCTCATCCTTCTTGTATCAATTGCCCAAGTGTTGAAGCAGAACTTTCATTCCATCGTCGACTGTCAACTCCTCAATATCCACTTCCTCGAAAATCTCGCTTCCTTCTGGGAACGACGTGGCAGCGACCGCAGCTTGTTTCTTTTCCTCGGTGCTTGCGACAAGCTGCCATGCTTTCGGCTCTGGTTTCCAGCGGCCGTAACCTTTATCAGCGTCGAAAACTAGCAATACCAGCTGCCCGCCACATTACTCGTGGTATTTTTCATAGAGAAGTATCCACAAATTACTGTATTTTCATATAGTTTTTGTGACTGAATGCACTTTTTGGGATAAAACTTATTAAAATATTTGGGTATCAGCATTTTTAGAGGGTCTTTTGTTGTTTTGAACTCTCAAAATAGGCAGTTATAAGCCAGTGAATCCAGGGGGCTGACTGTATTCTTATTACAGTTAACACTTGTCACTACTGAAGTCTGCCATTTTATCATCAGGATATGAAGGAATGTGTCACGTCTAGTCATGGTTTTATACAAATTTTATTCAGAAAGAACATATGTATAATGAAAGCCATCCCAAGTTCAAACACAGGCAGTAATCTGTACAAACTAGTCTAAACTTCCATGGGAAATGATCTGAACTCCGACAAGTAGACAGTCGAGATGTTAGGACAAAAGACTGATGACATTTAGTAAACCCCGTGTATTGTGTTTCTGCATTAGACTGTTGCATTGAAATGAACCAGCGTTGAAATCTTTGCCGAGACCGTCATTGTTGCACAAAGCATTTCGCTGCTCAAACACCAATCTCTGCTCGAAATATATCGTGCTGAAAGGCGACCGAAGAGAGCCAAGGGTTCACTTCTAAGTCGTTGAGGAATTTGTTGGCTTTCATATCTGTAAATTTTGTCACTTTTTCTCTTCTTTGGGGTTAGATGTGAGTTGAGGCTTCACTGCTGTTATCTAATCTAGCGCACTTTCTGTCTGAACACAAGTTATTGTAGAGTCTCCCTTTCTGAGTTTGTACAGGTCTCTCTCTCTCTCTCTCTCTCTCTCTCCCTGAGAATCTCTCTGTCTCTCTGTCTCTCTCTCTCTCTCTCTCTCTCCCTCCCTGAGAATCTCTCTCTGTCTGTCAAAACCTGAAAATGTCTCTCTGAATCTCTCTGTCTGAAGAGTCTCTGTCTGTGTGTCTCCTTGTCTTGTAGCACCCATGAGGCGACCCCTTCTCTCACTTCTCCCTCATAATAAGAACTCTATGTAGGTAAAGGTTCCTTCTTCTTCTTCTTATTATTATTATTATTATTATTATTATTATTCTTCAATCATCACATCATCATCATCATCATCATCATCATGAGATCATTA
Source organism: Macrobrachium rosenbergii (assembly GCA_039081455.1). Classification (NCBI taxonomy): domain Eukaryota; kingdom Metazoa; phylum Arthropoda; class Malacostraca; order Decapoda; family Palaemonidae; genus Macrobrachium; species Macrobrachium rosenbergii. Next base: position 741,812 of record JANJGK010000049.1, read on the forward strand.
TTATTATTATTGTTATATTGATATTAATATTATTATTATTATTAAAAATAATATAGAATATTTTTTATGACAATAATAATGAATATGAATGAATTCTATCCAAGAGAGAGAGAGAGAGAAGAAAGTAGAAGAAGAGAGAGAGAGAGCGAGAGAGAGAGAGAGAGAGAGAGAGAGAGAGAGAGAGAGAGAGAGAGAGAGAGATACTCTCAGAGTATAAGAGTATAGTAGGAGGGAGGGGTGGGGGGGGAGAGCCCTGAGGGTCAGTCAGGCAGAGATGCATACTTTCTCCTTATTATTATTATTATTATTATTATTATTATTATTATTATTATTATTCAAAGTACTCAAAGTGACAGTAAGAGGGTCTGAAAGGTAAAGTAGCAGGAGGAGGAGGAGGAGGAGAAGCGCAGTGAATCAGTTGGTAGGAGGGGGTTGAGGCAGCTAACATGGGAAGAAAGGGAACATGAAAGGAGGTACAGCAAAAGGAACGAAAGGGGTCGGAAAGAGAAAAAGGGGAGAAAGAATCAAGAGAGAAAGATAGATACTGTTGCTAACTTGAGCGTCCTCATTTTGTGCTTGTAAGGCAAATGACGAGGCAGATCCTTCTCTCTCTCTCTCTCTCTCTGAAAACCTCAAAATGTCTCTGAAGAGTCTCTCTGTGTGTGTCTCTTTCTGTTGCAGCACCCGTGAGGCGACCCCTTCTCTCACTCCTCCCTCACAAGAAGAATTGTATATAGGTAAAGGCTTCTTCGTCTTCTTCAATCACCATCATCATGAGATCATTATTATTGTTATTGACAGTAAGAAGGTTTGAAAGGTTAAGTAACAGGAGAGGACTGAGAAAAGTAAGATGGAAGAAGGAGAATATGAAAGGAGGTAGAGTGAAAGGAACAAAAGACGTTTGCATCTCGGGGGCCATGGCAGGGGCACCGCAAAGAACCTCAGATAATGCCTACAGTGCACCGCGTGAGGTGCACTGACGGCACTGCCTTCCTACGGGGACTACTTGTGTCTTGAAAGATTGCCGTCATGTGTTTAAGTCTCTCTTTCTCTCTCTCTCTCTCTGTCGTCTTGCAATACAGCCTCCATATCTGCTGTCATGGACGCTGAAAGATGCTAGTGTCTAATTCTTGCCTTTTTATATTGATAAAAGTAACGTCTTATGTCCGCAACAATGGACTCTCTCAATTTTTACAGCTGGGGGGAGGGGGTTGTAGAGGTGAGGTAATTTATTCTTAATAACCTATCTCTCTCTCACACCTTTTTGTGATGTTTTGAATAATTCAGAGCTCACGCATTTGTTTCTTTACTTAACAGGGAATCATTGTTAATAAAAAATAGGAATATGGAATGATATAAAAGCAACAACAATATGTTTTAATTCCATTAAATCGTCGAGACAGCGGTCTATCCTCTGAATCTCTCAGAGTAACATTTCATGTCTAGTCTCGAAGGCCGCCACCGACCTACTGAGCTCTTCCACTTCCAGTCAGAGTCTCGATCGCCTCGGCAGCTGTACCACCACTGGCTTAGTCCCTCCCCCCACCCTCACCCTCCCGTATAGACACACACACACACGTAAGCGCGCACACGCCTCGACGCACGCCCACACACAGAAACGTACATGCGTGTGCGCGCGCACATGTACGCACGCACACACTCTTCCCTCACTTCTCTCACTTTCGCTTGGGACTCCTCACTTTGGCGGCCAGCCAGCCAGTGGCGCCGCCATGCGGCCGCTCTCGGAACTGTCGGCCATTTAAACTCTCGTTCCAACAGCGAGTTCGTCCTAACTCTCTTCTTACTCGCCATTTCTCGGGTTTTTTGTTTATTATTTTGACTGTCAGAGATACTATTATCATTACTGTTATTATTTTGACTATTATTACTATTGTTATCGGCTGCGTTTTGGCTCTAGAGGTTAATTAATAATAAGTTTTTAACTCCAGGATATCAATTTTCTGCCGTATCCAGCTGATTATATAATGGATTATACACTGGTATTATTCTCTCTCTCTCTCTCTCTCTCTCTCTCTCTCTCTCTCTCTCTCTCTCTCTCTCTCTCTCTCTCGTCCCCAGTCATTAATGCAGTCGGATTTGAGGCCATATTAATGATTAATCTATTAATCCAGTAATAAATCTCGGATTTCCCAAATTAAAAATCCCTTTCCAATCTAATTTAAATTCATTCAAAGAGCGCAATTTCATCCTGACTTCACACTATTTATCTCCATTTCCCGTCTTTATCGTTCATTATTCTTCACTATTTTCATTATTCTCTGACTTTATCATCATCACTGTTATTATTTTGACTTATTGCTATTATTAATCAGATTTCGTTTGGCTATAGAGGTTAAATGATAGTAACTTTTTTTTATGCCGTCGATCTAAGATTCTGTTTCTGTATATTATTATTATTATTATTATTATTATTATTATTATTATTATTATTATTATTATTTTAAGTAACATTTAGTTCAAGGGCTAACGGACTCTGCTGGCATAAGGCCAGTTTGCCATCACTAATCAATAATAGCAGTTTCTTTTATTTTGCAATGAATATTGCAAGAAGTATTGTGCCGGCTTACACCATATTTTATATCTCATAATTAACTCTATTAAAGGTTTGTCTTATTACATTTTATTTATTAACTCTCTCTCTCTCTCTCTCTCTCTCTCTCTCTCTCTCTCTCTCTCTCTCTCTCTCTCTCTCTCTCTCTCTCTCTCATTAATAAGTGTAGATTAAATGACCATGTACAGGAATATCAAATGTATATTTAAAGAAAAATAAATGCTTTGTATATTACAAGCAAAGGGAGGTTCTCTCTGCCACTTTCTCAAAATGGATTCCTTTTAGACGAATAATTTCATGAAATACTTATTATGTCTCTTTAATTTAGTTATATATATATATATATATATATATATATATATATATATATATATATATATATATATATATATATATATACACTGTATATATATATATATATATATATAATTTCTTTGGTAGTTTTGTGAAGTAATATTTCTGACTTGAATAAATCTAAATGTATTTGTCTTATTGGCAGGAATTTGTTTATTAAGCAGGGGACTTCAAACTTCGGAGAGAGAGAGAGAGAGAGAGAGAGAGAGAGAGAGAGAGAGAGAGAGAGAGAGAGAGAGAGAGAGAGAGAGAGAGAGATTTTATCATTATAATTGGATTAAAATGACATTCTTAATTTTTATAAAAAACCACTGCTTCAATTTCAACCAAATTTGGCACACATACACATACATATATAATACACATGTGTATGTGTGTGTGCACCATATACAGATATATATATATATATATGTGTGTGTATGTATCATCAGAGAAGATGGACAGCAGAAAGAAAGAGGGAAGCAATGCATATGACAGCATATGTTGGACGGCTCACTGTAAGCAGTGTTGCATATGTGTGTTTGTGTGCATATAGGGTATTCAGTTTGGTTCATCCATTAAAATAGTATTTATTATTATTATTATTATTATGTTACTTTGAGTGTCACATCTCCGTCTCAAACAACCATCCATCTACAACCCCTACGTACAACCCTTTTCTCATAACATTTACGACCCTTTTCCCACAACCCCCATATGCAACCCATTTCCCACAATCCCTAATATGTAAACATTTTTCCACAGTCCCCGGTATACAACCCCCACATACATCCCTTTTCCCACAATCCCCATTTACAACACTTTTCCCACATCCCCCAGTGTACAACCCACACATACTGTACATCCCTTTTCCCACAACACTTTTCCCATAACCCCTAAATTACAACCCACACAAATCCCATTTCCCACAACCCCTATATACAGACCTTTTCCCACAACCCCTAAAATACAACCCACACATACGTCCCTTTTCCCACAATGTATATTTACAACCATTTTCCTACAGCCCACAATATACAACCCACACACATCCCTTTTCCCACAATTTATTTACGACCATTTTCCTACAGCCCACAATATACAACTCACACACATCCTTTTCTCACAACTGCCCATATACAAATCTGCCCACAACCCCTTAAATACAACCCACACATACATCCCTTTTCCCACAACCCCCATATGTATGCAACCCATTTCCCACAACCCCTAAAAACAACCCACATATAATTCCCATTTTCCACAACCCCTATATACAACCCTTTTCACACAACTAATATACAACCCACACCTAAATCTCATTTACTACACCCCTATATATAACCCTTTTCCTACAACCCCAATATACAACCCACGCATACATCCTTTTTCCCACAACCCACTTTACAACTGTTTTCCTACAACCCCAATATACAGCCCACTCATCCCTTTTCCCACAACCCCTATATACAACCATTTTTTTACAACCCTAATATACAGCCCACACATAAATCCCTTTTCCTACAACCCTCTTTATGATCGGTTTTCCTACAACCCAATATACAGCCCACACATCCCTTTTCCCACAACTACCCATATACAGCTCTATCTACAACCCCATATATAACTGCTGCCCACAACCCCAATATACAACTGACACAGACATCCCTTTTCCAACAACCCCATATTTACCCCTTTTCCCACAACCCCCATTACAACCCTTTTCATACAACCCCAATATACAACCCCCACATAAATCCCTTTTCCTACAACCCTCTTCACAACCATTTTCATACAACCTGCAGTATACAACCCAAACACATCCTTTTTCCACAACCACTCATGTACAATTCTACCTACAACCCCCATATACAACCTTTTGTCCACAACCCCTAAAATACAACCCACATACAAAAATCACTTTTCCCACAACCCTCATGTGCAGCCCTTTTCCCAAATACAACCCTAAGGTAAATCCCATTTCCCACAAACCCTATATACAACCCTTCCCACAACCCTCAATATACAACCCACACATACATCCCCTTTCCCATAACCCTCGTTACAACCATTTTCCTACAACCCCCAGTGCACAACATCCCTTTTCCCACAACCACCCATATGCTCCTCTCTCTCTCTCTCTCTCTCTCTCTCTCTCTCTCTCTCTCTCTCTCTCTCTCTCTCTCTCTCTCTCTCTCTCTCTCTCCAAGGAATTAGTATAAAATTATTTAAAAGGAACAATTTAACTCGTATCAGATAGTAACCGTCATAAAGGCGTAAACCCGTAGATTATGAGAGACTGAAATCAGCTGAATGGGGAAAGTAATAAGGAAGAAAATAGCTTAAAGGTCTCTTTACACTCCCAGATTATTACCAGGTACAATTGACAGTCAGCTCATTGCTTAACTTTTTTGTATTTTATATCAATTTTTTTTATATTTTATGTACGTGATGGGAGTTATAATTATATATCAAATTAAAGAGGAATAAATGCTGAATAAAATGATATTGAATGTTATATATAAATCGATTTTAAATATGAGAAAAAATTGAAAGTTTGTTTGAAACTTTCAAACTTTTAACAGTCAAGACATCGTAAGTGTTTGGAGTGTGTCCTATCAGTCTGGTAAGCTTTGAAAAGGACGCATTTCAGCCAATAAGAATCCAGCTGCCACTCCAGCCTGCGTTCTGATTGGTCAATTCCTTCCCGCGCTTATAGTTACAATTGTGTTCTGTCCATCAAGGGGACTCTATTACCAATGGCTTTCGACCAATGAGAATCCAGATACTAGCCATCCCGTGCTCTGATTGGTCAACCATTTCTTACCCATAATTCCCGAATGTAAACAAACATTGAACATTTCCCGGCCGGCTCTTACGTGAGTATGGCGAGTTGCTGCTCATTTTAGACATTTTTTTCGTTATTTTAGACGTTATTTTAATTTTAAACGACGTCATTGCATAGTTTAATGCCATTTTGTGTTCGTGGGATGGACGGAAATCCTCCTGCACCTTCAGGAGCGAATCTAGGAAGACTTTTAGGAGTGCCTCCTTCTGTAGGTCAGGGTCCTGTGTGGGTGTGCCGAGTTGCTGCTCAGTTTTAGACGTTATTTATTGTTATTTTATCCGTTATTAAGTTTTAAATAACGTAAATAACGTCTGAAATAGAGCAGAAACTCGGCGCACTCACAGGCCCCTGGCCTACAGAAGGAGGCACTCCTAAAAGTCTTCCTGGATTCACTCCTGAAGGTGCAGGAGGATGATTCCCTTACATCCCACGACCACCAAAGGGCATCTGAATATTAAGTAACGCCATTTTAAGATTAACAGCGGCTAAAATAAAAGCTAGGTGCCCTTTGGTGGTCGTGGGACGGAAGGGAATCCTCCTCCTGCACCTTCAGGAGTGAATCTAGGAGTGGTTTTAGGATTGCATCCTTCTGTAGGACAGGGTCTTGCTATGGGAATCCTTCCAATAGAACATTGTATATCCTAATTATCTTATTAGGTTAGGGTCGTGAGCTAAGGCTGGCCTAATTAGCATAGCAATATGGGGTATTTTAGGTCACCATGCATTTGGGCATTGGGCAAGGTCAGGGTTTTGGGTCATTGAGTGGTTTAGGGTCAGTTGAACCGGACGCCAACCCATTACGACCCGTTTCTTCTTTAATAAAATAGGCTAGGCTGTATGTCGTAAACCACCTTATTATTCCAGTAAGTTTCCGTCTCCTTGATAATGAATATGTTTCCTTTGCGGTAATTCTAGATATTAGCTCCGCGCCTGTTTTTACCTTTTCAACTGTTTTTTTTCTACACTTTTAGGGGTTCTGATACTGGCGGTGCATCTGTTTGTTGTCAGCCAAATGGAATGTCCCTTCGCCGTGTTTAGTACTGGCCCCGGGGGGTTGGGTACCCATACATTAACAGGTTATTGCACTTGCCGGACGGGATATGAACCATTTGAAACAGACGTACCCTTGCTCTGTCTTGTGAAGATCGCGTATGGAAACCCCTTGTTGGATGGACTTGGGCGGTTAATTACAGGTTAATTAGACTCGAGCGCCAAAAATGAAAGGTAAATTCATAATTAGCAACCAAAAAACTGTAGAAAAAGTCAAGTTATGGTGCCGTCGGCGATGCGGAGCTACCCTATAGTTCTACCACCTTTTCCAGTAAAATATTCTACCATATTTGTAACAATATGTTTCCTTGTCCATAAAAACAATATTTTTCCTTTTCCATAATAACAATACATTTCCTTATCCACTGCAGTATCTTTCTTTTCCCATTAAAATATGTTTGCTTTTCCATAATAACAGTGTTTCCTTATCCATTGCAATCTCTTTCTTTTTTCATTAAAATATGTTTCCTTTAACATAACAATATGTTTCCTTTTCCAGTGAAATATGTTTTCGTATCCGTAACAATATCTTTCTTTTTTATTACGATATATTTCCTCATCCAGCCAGGTCTGGGCACGGCACCCAAGTCAGGTTAGGAAGGTAGAGTCCGGCTAGGCTAAGGCAGGACGCCCTGAGAAAGGTTAGGTCGGGGTCGTTTTGGTCAGGTTGTAGCCAGACCCATGTCTGAATGGAAATTTAACCACAAACAACAGGACCTCATTCCCAAAACGACAATTTCTGTAAACCCATCCATACGATTTCGTCAGTTTGCACCTTTTTACGCTCTCTGGCTCTTGCCCTCCGTTTGGACATTCGTTGCCCAAGGCCAACATTGCAAAATGATCTGTCACAGCAAAAATTCAGTCTTCTTTGCAATACTAACATTGTTCCATCCTTACTATATAAAAACCATTGTGTTTCGATCATTATCGTGAATTTTTTTTGGCGGCAGAACTTTTTACCATTGGTGGCTACTGGCCCCTTTGTTTCAAACCCATTTTCTAGCTTATAGCTAAACACATGACCATGAGGGTTATTTAGCTAAACACATGGCTGTGAGGATTATGTGGCTGTAAGCAAAACGCGCGGCCATGAAGGCTGTGCGGCATCTCTATGCTAAATGTACTGTTGACTGGTTGAGTAGTGGCAAAGATTAGCCCAAGCAGTGATGAAGGTAAAACCGAAGACTACTACAGTGAACCCCCCGTATTCGCCGGGGATGCGTCCCACACCCCCCCGCGAATAGGTCGAATCTGCGAATGCTTAAAACCCCTCTAAAAACACTTAGAACTGCCCATTTTGATAGCTTAAACCAAGAAAAACCCTGTAAAAATGCTTATACCCGAGTATTTTAATAGTTTTATCACAAAAAGTGCATTAATCATGAAAATTATATGAAAGTACAGTAATTAGTGAATATTTATCAGTGAAAAATACCGTGAATGGGCAAATTTTCCGCGAATGATGGCTAGATATGTTCCACAGAGAAACCCGCGAATGCGTGAGTCCGCGAACTGTACTGCAGTTTGCTTCTTATGTATCGCTGACCGGAATATTTATTTATTTATTTATTTAATTTTTTTATTACATTCATCCCTTAGGGGCTTGCACTAAACACAGACCCATTTTGCATGTAAACTGGCGGTTACCGAACCAGAGCGGTACAGTAGTAGCCTAGTCTTCAGTTTTGCTTCAAAGGCTGCCCAGGCCAGTTTGTCTTATGCCAGGGAGCTGTGACCTCTCCTTGGTTATCAGTCATTCCAAGGGCAGTGACCTTTGGAATGGCTGCAAAATTTGACTTGAAGCCGTTATCACAATTTTGATATGAAAATATGATTTTTCTCTGTGTTTTAATATGTGCTCTGAACCTTTCTGACATTCGTTTCGTTTGCAAATGACCTAACCAACCACACCTAGCCCAACCGAACCTATGGTATCAGGTCTTTATCCTAGGGCATGATGTGTTGTTTGGTCGGTTAGGTCATTTGCGAGAGAAATGAACGTCAGAAATGTTCGATGCCACACATTAAAAGACGAAAATATTTTCAAGTTAAAATTGTGATTATGGTTTAAAGTAGAATTTTACCTTTACAAAATATGCAAATAGTATTGGTTTAATTGTAATGTAATATTTCAAACCAATTTAAACAGCTCTAGCCCACATTTCCTAAGTACATGAGCTATTGCTTTAACAATTCATTAACACACCAGAGGAAAGTTTGACAGCTCTAGGCTACATCATTTATTGCTGCTTGTGTTCCTCGCCAACTTGCTAATACCAGATTTGAGATCACGCACGTCGTTGTGTGATATCACAGTGGATTTTTCCTTGAATATGCTTTTGTAAGTTGAGTAAAAATATTATACTGAACTCTTAATTTGGATGTTTGTGGGTTTGTGAGCGTTTCCAACCATGAATGAATATCGTCATTAAATCATGATTTATACAAAATTTCTTCACTAGGATAAATATTTTTTTTCTTCCATTTCAGGCGTCACTTCCCGTCAACACCTTCTGCCTCACTTGGAGTATACAGTAGCATTTGGGGGACTCAACGTGTCTTCATCTGTCCTGACTGTTCGCAAGAGTTGGTGGATATGGTTTTTTTCGCAGTGGCACCCATAAGTGCCAACCACCTACAAGATCCACAACCATTACTAAAGAGAGTGAGTGCCAACAGAAGTTTTTCTTCATGAGGTTTTGCTTTGAAGTTTATTTCCCAGCACAGTTTTCATTGATACACTTTTACAAAGCAAAAACACAGAACGTTTACTGATTTGAAACATTTTCAACTTCATAAATGTTTTAGTTGAAGAACACAAGTGTCTACATTGATTGTTAAATACGCATAAAATATTTTAAGGATGATGGAAGTACAATCAAATGTGTAAGGTGCACAGTTGTTATTGCTGTAGTTATTCTTTTGCTATAGTTATTCCTGAAAAGGTTCTGAGGCCGTTCTTTGAACATTTTATTGAATATTTGCAGGAATGTCGGGGAAGGCCGCGAGTTTTGTGTACCTCACCCTCAAGATGATGACCCAAAGCAACATCCAAAATGGGTGTAAAGTATACAATACCTTGATCCGCGAGGGCCCAGTCCTAAACACGGCGTGCCAAGGAGCTTCCACCATGCCTTAAGGTCCATACATCATATGGCCTAAAAGGTTCATGTTCAAGAAGTGAGTTTCATTTAGTTTCCCTATTTTTGTGATGTTTCATAAATCTTTACTCATTTGGCTGTCTGCTTGACTGCAAAAATAATGACTGGAATGAGAACAGTTTTCCTTTTCTTTAAACAGATGTGGGAGCAGGTCAAGATGAGCTCGGTCAATCCCCTGACCGTATTCCGCACGGCTGTTAACAGGGGGCGCCCTAATTTCACACCTTTCTGGTAAGAGTGATTTTAAATACGGTTGTAATACTAACTACCTGCTGCAGCCTCTTCCGTTCCTTTGACTGTACCTCCGTGCATATTCTCTTTCTTGCATTGTACTTTCTTCAACCCTCTCCTGACGGTTGCTGCGTATTGCAAGTGCAAAAGGTTTTGGCAACTTGTGGTTATGTCTTCGGCTTGAGTCTCTCAGCTCCTTTAACTTTGTATGGGGTCACCTACATCGTTTTTCTTAAGTGGTGCACTGTAGACACAAAGAGTGTTCCTTCAGCCTCTCAAAGATATTGCATTGTACTTTGTATTAACCTTTTTCATCTCGACAGCCTTTCAAGTTCCTTGCCTTTCACTGTTCTGTACCTTTCATTGAAGAATGTGATTCCTAGGCTTGTTGGAACTACAGTGACAGTTTGAGCCAAAATTTTGCTAAGACATATTAGTAAATTTTGATGAATAGGGAGGTATTGTGAATGATAGTGAGGAATTTCAACTACTGTAGTCATATAGAAGCGAGTTAGAATTCATATTGGAAAGTTAATGCGTGTAGTTTCTTGACTTTGATCTGTTCTGAAACCAAAACTAGCATTTGTGAATGGCACTTGGCTGTGTCAGGGGTATAATGTAGTTCATAATTCCCTACAGCTGTTGCGCAGTACTTCATGATTGTTGAACATTTGTTTACGGTTCAGATGCGATCAGTCGAATTGGAAACTGATAATCAGTCAGTCAATTAGTGCAGCATCCCAAGGATGCATAGGGTCGAGTGAATGCTTGCCACAGTTGTCTATTCTGTGCCAGTGCCATACCCAGTAGCAAATGTGAGTTTTCTCTGGCTCATAAGTATTTATCTCAGGTGCATTGTCATTCTCTGATAATATTTGGCTTGTTAGATTTTAGTATCGTCTGCCTTTTTTACTATTATTAATTTGAGGACTGGTAAATGATCTGTTTCTTAGTACATGTACATCCTAGGAGCCATCTTCCCCTGCGACCCTAAGTTATTAGTTGTGCCTCGTCTTTGCTGACATATGTACCAATTAAAATGCGGACTTTTCCATGGAGTATAGCTTTTATGGTGTACATATCCCAGTGGAGAGTTTCTGTAACTCCAATCTGGTATCAGTCTGTGATTGGGAGCATAAAGAACTAACTTTATCTTTAGCAGTATATGGTTTGTGTGGTATTACTTGAAGGGTGATGTTAATGCTAGTATTCTAATGACCACATTAGGGCTTAATTGTATTACTTTTGCTGAGGAAATCGTATGAAGAATGAAGTTTAGGTGATGTGTGTTGCTGACGTGTAGAGAATCTTGTCACTATTTTGAATTTTAATTGTATCTGGATCCAAGTTCTTTAAAGCACTCGGTCATTTCAGGTTACGTGCATTGTGAGTATCGCATGCGCTGTTCATGTCTCCCTTGTGGAGGTACATTTTAGATTGTCTGTGATAGCTTTTAGTGATTAAGGTATATTTTAGATTGTTTGTGATAGCTTTTAGTGATTTTCAACTCTGAGAATCATTGTTTCCTTTCAAAGGGGTGAGGGTCTTCTTAGACTGCCCTTTGAAACTTGGTATTGTGTCCTAATTGTAACAACCACAATGCCCTCATTAAAAGTGACCTGTAGATTTTTGTTGTTTATATTTTCTGGAATTAATGGTGGTGTTTCAGTCGCTAGATATCTTCAATTTATTTTGTGTGTCTTGTATATTTATCCTGGATCTGCCACCTTTTGTATTTTGCTTGGGGTGAGGGAAAGCAAAATTCATTTACCTCCTCCTGTCCTTGTTCAATCAGATAACTCTCTCAGTAATGAATGCCAAGGAATTGTGCAGTGTTTTGTTATATCCATTAGATTTGAGGGAAGATATGGTGGATATGCTGCTTCCTAACTCCTAGAACTGGGTACTCTACATGGTCCATAGTACAAAGCCCCATAGGGGGTTAATGTCATCAGTTCACCTCACACGGAGCACTGTCTGCATTACTTAATAAGTTTGTTGGCAGCATCCCATCGTCCCGTAGCTGCTACAACCCCTTTCTTTCCTCTGTTCAGATTCACTTTCTTCCATCGTACTTTCCTCAACCCCTTTCTTGACAATTTTTCATAGTGCAATTGTAAAAGATTTTGCTTCTGGTATGCCTTTCAAACATTTTTATTTCTCTCAGTTCCCTTTTCAGCGCTGAATGACCTCATGCGTCGCAATTTAGGCCTTTGGCCTAAATATTATATTCCATTTCATTCCTAGTACTAAGCTTCATCTTGATAGTCAGACAGTCCAGTATGGATCAGAGGGTTACGCACATGTTCATGGAGGCCCTCTTACTCTAATAAAGTGTCTTTTCTTCAGAGCAGAAATGATTGATAACCCCTTGGACCAGTTTTAGGAAAGCTAGGAACATTGGAGTTTTGTCAGTCTTACTCAAACTGATTATACTTGATTATACTTAGAGTAATGTTTTGATTTTGCTGTTGAGGATGGGGACATAGAGACTCATACTTTAGGTGGAATGTTAATTCTTTACTGAGTGGAGGAAATATTGACATCAAAAGTCCATAATCATATGAAAAATGACAAAAGTTGAAAGGACTTTTTTTAATGACACACACTGTAGAAGTTTTACCAGTACCTGATGGGTAGTAGTATATTTGAAGGACCTTATAACTTTTATTACTGGAGGAAAGTTACTTGGAGTTTGGAGAATGAAAAGTTGGAAGAATAATGAAAGAGGAATTGAATCCAGTGTCTGGCATACATGAGATTTCAGTTGAATCCTAAGTCCCTTAAACACTTTTGAGATTAGTCAGAATCAAAGTAAAAAGGAATACAGTGAATTTCCTCTTTAGATTTTCTTAACGCCAAATGAGATATGATGATTAATAACCAAGTAGAAATTTCCTGCATCCTGTGTTCATTGATTAAGGGTGTCACAAACCCACTGCCCAAACTTGGAAGGTGCAATCAGCCAAAGGTACCAGGAACAGGACAGGAGGATGAATTCTCATTGTTTGGTCCAGTGGTTGGTCGCCGTAATTCAACACGTGAGATTTAGCCAAGTCAAAAGACACACCAGTGTTACTTAGCCTCTAAAGGAGTATAAAAGTGGAATTCATACTGTGAATTCTTAACTTTTCCACTTTAGTGTTTTGCTTGTAAATGTAGTTACATTTGATTGTCTGTGTTTTGAAGTGTTATGTGATTCAGATAGTGCTTGTACTATTTGTTTTGACATTTTTTTGTAGAAGGTTTGCCTTTGAATGCATGAGTAACTCTCTCATACAATGCGAAGATCTTAAGATTACAAAAGGGGGAGAGGTTCGTCTTCAACCCCGCCCATCGCCTTGTGAGAAAATCATTTAGTTTGTGGGAAAGACGTTCAATATTAATCTGATTTCTGTCTCTTGACATTACTGACTTGTAGAGTCAGCATAACACAGTTGTAATCAGCAAACTTCTTCCAGATGTTGTATGACTCAAAGACTGTGCACCATAGCTCCAAGGTACTCCCACAGTACTCCCAAAATGCACACAATTGCAAAGGTTATGCAGAAAGCAATTTGAGTAGAGATTTCAGACATGTGTCAACTCCATTTAACAGTTTTCTTTCCACACTTTAAATGTAAGGGGAGTTAACGCACATCAATATCGTGACTGTTACTTAGTGCCTGTTTCTATGCATTCCTGTTGGTGCCCACATCTGCATGCTTGAGGCAGTCAAATGCTTGCTCAGCAGATGAGATTTGGACCTCTCTCTCCTTGGGAGGTTTTGTCGAAAATCATAATTGTTTTTGTTTCGAGGGCCGTTCACTTCCTCGGTGGAAATCTAGGCAGATAAGAGTAAGGCGTTTGTACCCGTAGCTTTGTACGTGAATATTTTTGGTGTTTTTTTTTTTCTGCTTCTTTTACGTGTTTCGTGAATTTCATTTTAATTCCATATTTTTCATTTCAGGATGGGAAAAGGTGTCACAGTTATGCAGTTGTCACTAGTACCTGCCTTATGAAAAGTGAAATGAGATGCTTTCATCATATTCCTGGTAAGTGATAAATTGACTCTCGTCACAGTAGACCTGTACAAATCTAGTGCTGCTTCTCCAATATCTTGGTGTTCCGACACTAATTCTTTTTCCTCTCCCTCCACTATAGACAAGAAAACTTTAAAGATTTACCCTCTTGTGACATCTGCTAGTTCACTTTTATGCTTTTAATATTTTACTTAAAATAACGTAAGAGTGTTTGGCCTGGTAGAATGAGCAGATACTGTAAGATGCCTTTCGTAAATCACTTTCTACAAGTTAAAATATATTTCTAGTATTGTCAGCTATCCCAGGTTAAAAAAACTGCCTGAGTTATAACATGTTAAGTATTGATTATGTGGTGTCATGTGAACAGTTTGATTGGATTTGAGGGAAAAGTTTACTCTGTTTTTTGTCCAGTTTTGTATGATATACATACATTAGGAAACCTTGTTTTCCTTTTCATTATTTGATGACCAAAGATGGATTATATAGAATGACGTCTGCTATTCTTTGATTTGATCTGACCCAGTGGTTCCAAGAACTTATTTGTTATCATGTACTTGGCATATTTGCTGTTTACGCTGTGGCTGTCAGGGCTCTGCTGTACCCCATTGCTATGTGGCCTAATCTGCCAAGATATTTTGCAAGTTTCAATAAGAGTATTTTACACATCAAGGGTGGTAAGCATACATTCAACTCTTGTTATCCAGTCATGTGACTGCCCTAAGTGTTGAGACTTTCCTGGCTGAGATATGATGGGCATGGCATGCTCATACACATTGCAAGCCCTTACGCTCATGCCTAAATCCTCAGGTGCTTGGTCCATGGACCAACCGGGTTCTGAACGGCCTCTAAATCCAGCGATTGAGTCTCCCATTTTATGGGGAATTCCTTTTGGCTTATGTGCTCGAGGCAGCCTCTTTGAAGGCGTTTAGTCCTGAGTGGAGGAATTCATGAAGAATTTCCTCATTGAGATACATTTCCATTTCTGTTACTATAATTTTTGCAAATATATTTAGTGTCGTCATGGTGCCAAATGGTTCTGGTTTGTGATTTTTGTGTGTGGGTGATGTGTGTTTGTAAATTGTGCTGTTTGTAAAAAGGTTCATTCACCAAACTCGTTAGTTAGCAGTTTTGATTTTACAGACAAACGAATTCATTTTTTGCGTTTTTCCACACTTTTATTAGTCATAAATGTAATTTACATTACTGAATGAGAATTAAATGTCTGGGATGTGCAGGATTCAGGTAGTGATTGTATTTGTTTTGCACTGTGGTAAAAAATGTATGACTTTCTGCAGCTGGTGTTGCTCTTATCAAATCAGGAGTAGCCTATTTTTATTGCTTTTTTGATGCTTTAGAAATATTAAGACTATCACACCCAACTTTGCCAGTGCTTCACACACACACACACGCGCCATTACCTAAATTCAATTTTACGACCTGAAAATCATTGTCAGAACAGGATTAACCTTTGAGTAAGTGGGAAAGAAGTTCGAACTCCTTTCCTGATTCCTATGTCTTTTGGTATGACTGAAATCTAGTGTTACATCATACAGTTGTAGTTGGTCAATTTCAGTGGGATGTTTAATGAATCGAAGACTGAGTGACAGCTCCAGTATAGTTCTACAATGCACTGTGAAGGCTATGCCCTTTATGGGGTTAGTTCTGTCAGTGCACTGTAGGCATTACTGAAGAGTCTTAGGCTGCATCCCTTCCATAGCTCCCAGCTGCAACGCCTTCCATTCCTGTGCCAGCACCTCCGTTCATATTTTCTCTTCCGTCTTACTTTTCTCAAACCTCCCCTAACATTTTTTTCGTAGTGCAACTGCAGAAGTTTTTCCTCCTGTTACACCTTTCAGATCTTTTTATTCCTCGCAGTTTCCCGTTCAGCTCTGAATGACCACATCGTAGCCTTTCGGCGCTTGGCCCTAGGCATTAATTTTATATTCCATTCCGTTCCTATTAAAGCTAAGCATGAATGGATCTTGAGTTGAGATTACCAGTGTGAAGTGAATTACAATTTCTGAGTGGCTGTTGGTCGTAAGTAAATGTAAGGAGAGGGTTGGAATGAATGCGGAAGCATTCAGGGGTAACTTTTACACTTGGGTGGCGCTTTCAGTCCATCCCTGTTGGTGCCCACACCTTTGTTCTTTAGGCAGTCATCAAACGAGGGCTCGGATTTGTGGGATGGTTTTGCCAAAAATATCAAGTATTCTTTGTCTTAATATCTGTGCATACCACTTAGTTTGTACCTGAAACTTTAAGAGTTTGAAGAAGAGTTTGTATATTTGAGGTGTCAGTAGTATTCCTGCTTTGATTACATACGTTTTGTTGGATTTCATTTTGATATTGTGTTTTTCCTTTCAGAATCGAGGAATGAGCCTGTTAAGTATATCATACCATCGTCTCCAGATGGTTTTAGACGAGTCCCTGTCCTTGTCGCCAGCGGAGGTAATTATGATTGATACTATTTTTTAAATTTTTTTATCTCTGTTGTTATCACCATAAGTCATCACCTTTGGTGATTTCTGATGAGCATAAGTTTTATTTGTATCCTTGGCAACATCATCAATAAATTTAGTCATTAAATAATTATTTGATACCATTTTTGTGTATCATTTTTAATGAATATCTAATACGTTCCGTTTATCAGAAGATTCATGTTCATTGTATATCATACCTTTCAGTGTTCTGTAGTATGGATAGTAGCTGCCTAGACCTTTCATAACTGATTGAGTGGAATTTTTTATGTATCACGGCTTGGTTTCTCATCTAGCTTGATTGTCAACTTCCTTCTCCTTTTCCAGGTGCAATTTTTTGCTTCGTATAAGAGAGAACCTTCTGGCTATTCCCTTACAAGGATAGGGATTTGAATGGACTGACAAACACACTGTGTGGATGTCTTCATTTTTATCATTTTTGGGTAAGTATGGATTTACGTGTGATCCTACCTTTTGTAAGAGTAAAATTCAAGAGTGGGTCAACTCTGGTATTAAATTAGGGTGCAGACAAAGCTTGCAAAGCTGTGGCCATTAGATTAGACCAACATTTAACTTAAGGTTCTTTGCAGCACCCCTTCAGTCCCCAACTGCAACCCCTTTCACTCCTTCGACTGTACCTCCGTCCATATTCTCTCACTTCCATCTAACTTCCCACCCTCACCTGACAATTGTCTCAACGTTATTTTCAGCGGTGAATGACCTTGTAAGTTCCAACCCTTGGCATTTGGTCAAAATTTTATGTTACAGTTCTAGTTTGTGTGTTATTTCTTGCATGGCTTAAGCTAGATGGCACCAAGGATGTTTTGCACCTTCTGCTCTAAGGTCCAGCTCAAATTCTCAACTGATAAAAAGAAAAATCCTTTTCAGACACTATGAAAGAGGAGATATTGGACTTGTCATGCCCCTGCAAGAGTCTGCTAGGATTATGTTTTTTTGGTAGAATCGTCTTTTCGTCTGTGCATTGCCCTTGAGGCAAAATGCTCTCCCAGCATTTGATGTCTTCCCAGTAATCGATGAACTGACTCCCCTTTTTTGAGTTGAGTTACATGGCCTGAGGATGTGCTATGATAAAGAGACTGGTTTTGGTTCCATCTGTAGCGTAGACAGTTGATCTCGGAAGCTCCTGGTTTTCAGGGATTTCTGACACATTTTGTACGAACACAAAATCAGTAGCACCACTAGCATCTGTGGTCATCGAAAGGGATGCCATTTCAAGAGCTAACCATACGCTATTATTCTTCTTGGAGTTGGTACGCTGCTCTTACCTTTCGTATGTGTGATTCTAGTTTGTCCTTTGGTCGTAAGATGTTGACTTGAGGTACGTCGCCTGGATAGGTGCCGTGGTCAGAGACTGGTATAGGCAATTGGCTGCGGAGGCTCCTGGTTTTCAAGTGTTGAGGTTAGTGGCCTGGGTTCAAACTCAGACATAAGGTGTTGAAATCAGGGACACCTGGTTTTCAAGCATTGGTCTGAGGAGCCCATGGTTTTTAAAAATTTGTGACACATTTGCATGAGAACACAGTGTCATCAAAGTCGCTGAGGTATTTTGTTAGATTATTTAGATAGAGAGAGAGAGAGTGGTTCTTTGGTTAGGTTTTTGTGATTTTCAACTCCAAGAATCATTAGTTCCTTTCGAATGAATAAGTTGTCTTTCTAGACTGAACTTCAGACCTTGTATTGCATTGTTTAGTTTTTCTGAAATTATTTGGGCTGCTGTTTCGTTCACGAGATGTGACGTTAATTTATTTTGCATGCCTGTTATGTTTTTCTTATATCTGGTACCAGATTGCATTTTTAGTAATTAACTGTCAAGGAATTGGTCAGCATTTAGTCCATTAGATTTGAAGGAGGGTGCCTTCCCACCCTCAGAGCTGGAGTGGCCTACTTGATCCTCCATACTAGGTGTTATCGTAGTGGACAAGGCTAGTGTGGCATTGAGGGTAAATGCAGATATTCAGGAAGGTCCTTTTGTATTATGGTATCATTTTTTATCAGGGTTTATGCCCACAGAGCAGGTGTAGAGAAGGACTCCTTGTAGAGCGCAGGAACTTTACTTTTCCCTGACCTGAATTAGTTAGACTCTGGATGGAAGATAGAACCTTGTGAAGCCATGCATATTTAAACCAGATTCTTTCTTTAGCAAGTTTTTTTTTTTTTCTGAGGACAGTAGCACAGAAGACTCGTGCTTGAGGTAGATTGTTATTCTCCTTATTGGAGGAGGGAAACACCAGTGGAAAAAGTCCAAAAGCAAATGAGGAATGACGAAATTTTAAAAGGATTTTGATAATGACAGTGTCCACAAAAGTTTTCCACGTAGTACCTGAAGGTATTTTGAAGGAGCTGTTCATTTTTATAGAAGAAAAAGTTGACTTAGAGTTGAAAGAATTGAAATGTAAAAGTTAGGAGAATAATAAAACGACAAAGAATGTAATCCCAAAGATTTTAATTGTATAGTCAGTCCCTTCGGCCACCCTTGAGATTTGTCAGAGTGAAGGAAAAGGGATATTGGGGGTTACCTCTTTTCATTTTGCTGTGGAAAAATGTTGCCCAGGGACAAATTTCTTGTCTTAAGAAGTATTCATTGCCGAGGGATTCTTGACGCCATGGTCCATCTTTGGAAGGTGCAATCGGCCAAAGCCTCCAACAGCAGGACAGGGGGGGGATGAATTCCTGTAGTTAGATTGAATGGCTGCTGCGCTTTAGCATGTTGGTGAATTCTTAGGTGAAAGTGAGTTGGGGGTTAGTAGGATTTAGTCGTGGTGGATAACACTGGAGGGGCTTTTTCCTTTTAGTACACAATTGGTGCGGTGTCGTAGGAACAGATTTGGAGGTTATGAAATGAAGCTCTGACTGTCCCTATCCTATTAATTATTACCTTAATATTACAGTGGTCCAAGACCTTCAACACACCTATACCTAACTTAGCCTATACCTCACATAGCTAAGCCTAACTTAATATTATAATTCATCAAAACTTAACCTGTATTCAGTCTTAACACTACAAATAAAAACTGCGTAAGGTATCAACCAAACAGTGTACTTACAGAGGATATTAGATTAACAATCTGGTGCAAATTATTAACCTTAATAACAGGCGCACTTGAAAGATAAATCTGTATCGAGTCTGCTCGGAATTTTCCAGCGTTGGCCTAGTATTCAGCTTCACTGTCAACCTGATTCACACTGATTCATCCCACAATGTTTTTTAATTCCCTTGGAATATATCTAGTCTTCGCTTGAAAATGTTTTGTATTATCAATTCCTTCCGGAACTAGAACAAGTCAGACTCTAGGTTCCCGCAGCTTATTTGAAGACACGATTTATAATGAAGTTCACACAACGGATTTGCATACTGAGTTCTCCACATCTCCAAAAGAAATGTTCGACAAAACACCAGTTTCCAACGTGTGCCCCTTTTCCAATTAATGACCACACAACAGTTTACAGGTGGGAAGACAAAGATTAATCTACAATTACGCACTCACAAACACAAAAACATAATTAAAAAATAAGAAAAATCAAGTATTCATTCTTACAAACGAATTTTTTCACACTACCACAACACAGCGAAGTGACGCTGCCTCTTCAGAGCATAAAATTGGGTGTGCCACAAAATGACGGCAAAACTTTCTCGTACCCAAGAAACCTCTGGAGTTGCTACAAGGTTGCAGACAAAATTGAGCAGTTTCAGTATTAGTGGACCTAGTGGTTTCTGTATTTGGTGTTTTCTTTTTTTCTATCTTAAGTAGGGTAGAACAGCATTTTCAGTGTTCATTTATGAACAGGTCTTGTAGGTGACCCCTTAAGGGGCTCTCAAAATGAAATGGCCTTACTTAAACCCTTTTGACACAAGAAAAACCTCTCCTTTAAAGCTTGGCATAAGGTACCTAGGTTTTGGTCACAGGGGAAGATGTTTTAAATGTGCATTTTCGAAAGCCAAAATGGTTACTTACCATCGACTTCTTTTAATGTTAGAGCTTAGGGGTCACTACTGATTCCCAGATCAAGTTTTTTTGATTGGCGTAGGGAGCCAAGATGACAAAATGGCCAGTGGAACTGTGGGTTGAGCCTAATTTAACTGCATCACAGGGGATTCTGTACTGTCTTCAAGACTTCAGTTGCCTTGTAGTGTGGTCTTTCACAAATAACAGTACAATATAGTTGTACGTTTTGTAAGCTAACTTAAGTATGTACTGTAATGCTATTTGTACCAAACATTCCTTGCTGTTCAGTCAGCAATCTCCTTATGCATACTGTGTATTATTGATATTGTAATTTTAACCCTATTAAAGATATTTTACAGCAAATTTGCTATATATTTGTGGAATACTATACAAACATTGACTTAGTCATATTTAGAGGCTAGACACTGCGAACTCATGGTCGTCCAATGCATGTCATAGGCTGCATGCATTTACGAAGTTGACTGTGGGGCATCTGTGCCTTTCGATTTTGACTTTCGTCTGAGTTGTAGCATTCGCTGCTGATGTGGTTTGCTTAGCATAGAAATTTGTAGTTATAACTGCTGTATTATTGTAATGCAAATGTCGTACGCCACATGAGTTTACATAATTGTGATACAAAAAGTCAGTGTTTGCCTAGCTATCTGTGTATGTGTGTTAGTGTTCATTTCTGATACTGGATTTGTCTGGTATTTAATCAGATTTTACAGACACAACCATCTTCTCCCCTTAATGAACTGTACGTTGATTCATGATACTGCAAATGTCACAACGGCACAAGGTGGATGTTTGAAAGAAATGACCTATTGCATAGACAACACTACCCTTGATTTCAGAAGCTAAGCAGTCTCTGTGCTAGATGCTGGTACTAAGGATCTGTGACTGAGGACTTTGTCCATGTTTAAAAAGACATTTGTTTTGTATTGAGGCCTTATATATTTTTAACTTAAAATTGTTTTGAGTTCAGTTTGCCATCTTCTAAACCACTAGTTGCTAGAAATCCATTAGCTTAAGCTGGACTGTATAGGCTAGTTGAATGCCCTAGTCTAAACTACAGTACACTGTATACATTATACAACTGTTGTTAATTTCTGTAATATGCTGTATATTGTGTCGTGGGTAGCTAGGAGTGGTCAGCATCCACTACCATAATTTATTTGGTGCATTGTGTGTGCAATTATCCATGCTTTCATTTGTGGTGGTCGTGTTCAGTGAGTTTTTGCTTTTGGTCACTGCATAACAATGTTCTCAAATGTTGGAGTTTGCTGTAACCTGTGTGCTAATAGCCTTCCTCAACAATAAATTGAAGTTCTTGTCAAGGTTTGCTCAGGTGGTATGCTTAGAAAGTGTATGAGAGAGGAAAGTTAGAATTCCGACTGGAGAGGACACCCTCGTGTCATCTTTGTTGACTGGTACGTTTTGTGTGTAGACAGAGTTCAGTCGTAAATGCTTGAAATATGGAATAGGTGACTCAGAAGAAGACAGGTTTTACCCACTGCTTACTTGGTGGCCAGGAAAAAAGTCACAATTTTGAGTAGGGAAAAAGTCACATCTATTTATGGTGGCTGGTAATAAAGTTACAGGGAAAAATTCACAATATTTCTTTGGGGTCATTCTCTTCTTGATATTTACAGTCTTTTGTTTATGTTTTCGTCATAATCCCCAATGGGCTTGTACTAAACCCTTGGTGTCACTATTTAGGAAAGATTATTGTGACTTTTTTCCTGTGATATTTTTTTTACCAGGATTCACTTGCTTTTGCCTAGCAGGTTTCGACTAGTCTTTTAAGATTTTGGTTTGTCTCGCTTTAACTGGCTCTATTGTAAAAAGAATAAAGATTATGAATGTCCCTTTTTCATGTAACCTAACTTCTTTGGATAAATTATGTGACAATTTTTTTTCATTTTACATTGTGTAATGCGTACAGTGCCTTTTGGTGACTGTGAAGAAACTGCTTAGTCAAACACGAAGTGATCTCTGGTCATCAGTGCACTTATTTTCTCTGAGTGTGCTGTGGAGAAGCTGTGTGTCAAAATGGTAGTTGGGACTGTAATTCCTGAGACCAATCTTGGTTCTCATTGATGGACAGAAGCTGCAGATAGCACTCCAGATGTCTAATGTTGAGGACTCGGGTAACTAATTGCTGCAGAGAAGAAAATCAGGTGATAAAGTACAGCACTGAGGTTACCATTTTGCTTTTTTTTGGAGAATTGAGAATTAGCACCAGCTTTGACATGACCAGACACTTTGGTGACACAGTACACCTTTGACCATTGCCTTTCATTTGCCTGTTAAGTGGAAATACGGCAAGAGGTTTGTGTATTCTGTGAATAAAGATGTTTCAAAGCTGTTCTTTGCTGCTAGAGATGTACTAATACTATTTTATATGCAGGAATAATTGTGGCTATGTTTCTTGTATTCAAATAAAAATTAACATCAAATTAAAGGTCCAGGACATGAGTTATTAATGCAAGAGTATTTTAGGTGACTGCATTGTTATCTTGTATGAAAATGTCCAATTGACAGCCTGGAATTTAAACTTATTTTTTCTTTACAGGTTACTTGAAAACATACTCGTCATCTGAGTCATCATCCACCTGCAAATTGTTACGAGCTGTCAAGTGGGCCCTTTCGTTTTGGAGAAGAGACGTGACATTGCATACAGGACCAAAATCACATTTACCATTTACTTGAAGAGATGGCATTTATAAAATCTGATGGTTGTACTGGACAGAGCGATGCATTCCATGGGGCTGAAGGGATACCAAAGAGAATCTCTAGTACTCTCTATTTTGTGCTGGGACCCAGCTTATGCCTCCAGCTTCAGTTTATGCAACGCCAATTGAAAGATCATTGATCTGTGTGTCCTATAAATGGTTAGTTAGGAATAATTGGCATGTGTGCATTCAACACATTATGCGTCTTCATTAGCATTCTTACGTCAGGTTTTCCTTATGTGAGGTTAGATGCTTGAGGAGTTTTCTCTTTAGTGTAATACGTAGTGCACTTTTAGTCAGAACTCCCATGTGGTTTCGGACCATCCTGTGCTCTGAGCGTCCTTTCGCGTCCTAGTAAACTTATTAAGTGGGACTTGATCTATATGAATAGGGTTCTTCTTCCTCTTCTGAATAATATAGTAATAATAATTTCAAACTTATAAATGCAAGAAATTTTTTGCCATTTTAAGTAGCCATTTATTTCCATGTATTCTGGTTGATTCCTCAATGATTAGTTCTCTTCAGTGCGTTGTTTATGTCTGATGGATTCTTCTAACCTCTTCAGATGTTGCATTCTGTGTTGATATCTGTAGCGATCCCTCTTTCAAATCAGCATCCTCCAGTTCAAGTTCTTTCTCTTCATCTGGAAGAAGCTGGAAGCACTGGCCTTCACTGTTCCACTTTGTCTTCTTATTCTTTGTCGTCATATTTATGTTTACTGTTATGCTATTCAAGACATGTTCATTCTCTGCTTTCAGAGACGCCGCAGCACCTCCTTACTGAACCACTTGCCTGGTGACCTCCCTCCCTCCTCTTCTCATAGGGCTTACTATCCTCTTCTGCCTACGCTTTGCCAGAATTTAGAGTCTCTTGTTATTTCTGTATCCCTCTGAAACTCGGCCTTCATCAGAGAATGCATGAGGTTGCTCAGGTCATTCATTAGTTCCTAAGGTGCTTTTTGGTTCTGGGCTGACTGACAGCAGGATCTGTTGTTCTTGATCTTTGACAGTCCTGTAAAGTACTACCAATCAGGTTGCAACTTGTGTGGCTTAATGTAGACGGTACAGAATATTCTCTTGGGCATCTCTGACCTGGAATGTATTGCTTTTTGCATTTTACTTTTCGACTTGGCATTGTTCAGCTTTCAGTATAATTTTTTTTTATATTGTACGTCTCTCGGTCCTTCGTCATTCACAAAGATTGTTAAGCCTTGTCATTTGTAAGGTAGACAAATGGGCACCGTCTGTTGTAATTCAATTTCCCACCGAAAAAACTGATCCCAGTTATTTTTTGAAGAATGTTAAATGGGAGCATACAAGCATTAATGTTCGAGTTGTAAATGCGAGAAACGTATCGCCCTCCTGTTGTCAGTTTAATGAGATTCAAGTGCCTTATGTATTTCATAGTAATAGAGGTCATAATAATATAAGAACTTATGGCAGGGCAAGTTTTGTGAAGGTCTAACAATGTGACTTTGTGTCCTGTTAAATGAGTGTACTATATAAATGTAAAGGTGCCTTATATATTTTTGTGATGATATATTTTATTTTGACCGTAGGTTTTTACAGTATGATTTTATATCCAGAAGTATTTTTAATTTTATATTAGAAGTATTTTCTCATGTTAGTGTTCTTAACTTTAAGAGGAGATATAGTTTATTTGTCACTCTGTTGGACTCTTGAGAACATTTTTGTAACTTTTCATTTTACATATTGAAGGGAATTTTTCCATCATGTCTTCTGTTAAGGTATATGAATGATCACAACTGTTAAATTACCAATGACTGTGGTTTCTTGAACACTAATTGACTGTCAAAAATGGGTCATTTTGTGTGAGGTTTTAAGATGATTTCTTGAAGCAGTGGAAAACTTAACAACTAATTTCTTTAAGCAGCAGAAAACGTAACAACTGAGTTCTTTAAGCAGCAAAAAACGTAACAACTGATTTCTTTAAGCAGCTCAAAACTTAACAACTAATCTCTGTTAAAATGTGTTCGCTGCATAGTACTTGCTTTTGTCTGAGAAGCTCAGTATATTAACCTAGCCTTAATTGTGTGACGTTTTAGACACCATAACCAACTGTAGAATGAAAATTTAGAAAATCAGGCCCAAGTAGGTGGCGTATGTAGGCAAGGTCCTGCAGAGTTAACATTTTCATATCGGTATTTGCCTGATCTCATTTGACTGATGATTGCTCTGTATAGTTTCGAGTGGAACGCACATTAATAGGTTGACAGTAGGCCTTGTGCCTCAAGAAGCCGCAGTTACTGGGTCTTCTTATGGCTAACCTCTGACTTCACCAGCTCAGATGCATTCAATTTCTTTGCAGCGTCCCTTTGGGTCCTAGCTCCAACCCCTCTCATTCCTTTTACTATACCTCTGTTCATATTCTCTTTCTTCCATCTTACTTTCCACCCTCTCTCTACAATAGATTTGTAGTTTGCGAGGTTTTCCTCGTGTTACACCGATAAAACATTTTTACTGTCAATTTCCATTTCAGCGCTGAATGATCTCGTAGATCCCAGTGCTTGGCCTTTGGCCTAAACTCTACCTTCCATTCCATTCTCATACTCCTTTCAAGCTTGTATGGGCGATTCAGGCAAGTGAAGTGGACCCAGCCTCCTTCCAACTGTGACAGTTTCTCCCTATCATTCACCTCTTCATTATCAATCATATAATTAAGTTGTGTATTTCACCTTCATTACGGCGCTGAATAATCCCGATGGGTTCTGGCACTCGGTCTTCAAGACCTAAATTTCGTAACCAGTCAGTCAGTCGCTGCGGTCGTTGTGACTGCGATCTAGAATTTGGGAGTGTAAGTATTTCCCGGCCCTCTTTGTTACCATTCTACTGTTTTTGAAATCCGAAATTCAAGGGGACCTCAAGTCTGGTTTTCACCTTGTCAGGATAGGTGACACCTATGTTTCTCAATGTATCCTCTTATGTGGTGTATTGCCAATGAATTTCTAGGCATTGCTTGCTACCCATTGCTTTTCAGTGGGATAAAAGCCACTTAACTCATCTCCCATACTTTCTGCTAGTTATACTAGGTCTACTCTGCAATTGCTTGATCATCAAGAACAGGCAAGCTCTGTCATCCAAGTTTTCCATTTTTTTACGACCGGTGAGTTGGAAATGCTTGATCAACTCCCTGGAAGTGGTCCAGTTTGGGGTTTTAGCTTCTTGTCACTTTTGCTTTCAAGTAGAATTGGACCCGGGCAGTGGCTAATCCTTTTGTCACCCTTTAGGGGGGGTAGCGCTGTCAGTGCACCGTAGGCATTACTTAAGGTTCTCTTGCAACCCCTTTCATTCCTTTTACTGTACCTCTGTTCATATTCTCTTTCTCCCATCTTAATTTTCACACACTTTAAACAGTCGAGTCATCGTGCAACTGCGAGGTTTTCCTTCTGTTAGACCTTTCGACGCCTTTTCACTGTCAGGTTCCGTTTCAGTGCTAAATGACCTCATAGGTCATAGCGCTTGGCCTCTGGCCTAAATTCTGTACTCTATTCTGTATTCTAATCCTTTTGTCAGGTCTGTACCGAGAGTCTAACCTCACTGCTGGATCCAGGTTGGCTCTGCTTATCTTTTATCAGTTCAGTACCCCTTATAGGGAGTCAGTTATCTGGAAGATCTATTGAACAGCTGTTTCTTGTTGCCAACTGCTGTCATGCAGTTTTGGGAAACAGATAATAATTGATTTAGACGAAGTTAAACCAACTGTTAGTTCGTGGTGTTCTCCCTCTGTCATTCTCAAACATCAACTCCCAGGTGCTGTTTGTAGCAGTTTACAAATGAATGACCAAGTGCTGGTCCTTGATGGATTTCGAAGTTTTTCTGCAAATTCTTTTTGATTTACTGTTGTGTCTAAAAATCGTACAATATCATTTAGTGCCCTCACCTGGGAAAAGAGTCTGTTAACCCTCTGCTTTCCTTGATACTCTGTCTGATAATGTCTTAAGATCCACCATCATATGTTATAAGGTTCTTTTTTTTGCATGGATCTTTCTTGTAGATTGTTGATTGAACTCCCTCTAGTGCTAGGGGACATTTCATATAGGCATTAATAGCCAAAATACATAATACTGTGAAGATGTGTGCTTTTATGTAAATATTTACAATATCTGAAAGTTTTATTGTAGTATGACAGGTGAATCTGGGTTTTTTTTTTACGTTTTACATTATTTTTGCCTTGTAAATAAATTTGTGTGTGTGTTTTGTTGACCAAATTATTCTCACTTTCGGTCTTCAGTTATTCATACAAAAAAGCTGTTATTTCCAGTAGACCAAATGTTCTGAATCTCATGTAATAAGTAATGAAGACAGCTTGTAAAACTTTTCCTTTTGGAAACCTGTTTGTTGGTCTTTTTAATTTTTATTCGTTTCTGGCATTTTGTGCAAGTATAAAACTTTGATATCTGTGTTGTTCTCTGCTGTGAGGGCAGAATGAATGTTGTCACAAGTTTTCCGGAAGTGCAGGAGGAGACGTCCCTTCAATGTGGGAGTGACGCCCATTCCGTCGTCTCCACTATGCAGCAGAATTTCTATGTTGTTGCATATTGTCAGTTGCCTTTCACTAGTAAGAGTTGCTCTCACTACTGTGGACAGATCTGTACAGAGAAACTGCTTGCTTCTTTTATAGACAGAAAGATCGTACTAAGTAGAAGATTTGAGGTGTCACAGCAAAGGGCAAAATTTCTCACTCCGACACCATCACAATCTTTTCGTGTATCAGTGAATAATTCTTGTGACAGAGCTTTGTCATTTTCGTTCTGCTTCTTGATTCCTTCAATCTTGACCGCTTTATCCTTCAGAAACCAGAGCTGACGTTTCTTTTGGAGTGCCCTTCC
The DNA here is from genome assembly GCA_039081455.1 of Macrobrachium rosenbergii. Classification (NCBI taxonomy): domain Eukaryota; kingdom Metazoa; phylum Arthropoda; class Malacostraca; order Decapoda; family Palaemonidae; genus Macrobrachium; species Macrobrachium rosenbergii. The sequence goes on from JANJGK010000049.1 coordinate 770,058, forward strand.
TTCCTCCTCCTTCCTCTGGGCTTGGTAAAGGCAGTAGGATGCCTCTCCCAGCAGCCTGTGTAGGATAGAACAATTCAGTATTTCCAAGAACAGGTTTTGAGTGACCTACATCTTCTGGTTGACTGGTATTATTTCTGACGTTGCTCCAGTGTTACTCTCATATTTTTACCTCGTATCATCTTCCAGACCAAGTTGTATGAACCATTGTTTGTACTTCAAAAGTCTTGTTGAATTTTGAGATTTTCTTGGTAACTTTTTTTGAGTCCTGCCTTAAAGTATCCGAGCAATGCGTTGCATGAATTCAAAGGATTAGACCTACAAAGCTAAATACCAGAAATTGTGTTTTTAAGCGAATTCTGTTTGGTTTTAGGTTAAAGGTTGTGTTGATACTCATTCTTGTGCAAGTACAGTACTTACATTTCTTTTCTTCATGGTCAATTTTCTACTATGTATGGATCATTTAGTTCATGATGAGATTCCTTTTTTGTGTTGTGTGTTCTGTCTTGAATGGTGGCTTCTCACAAAATCTCAGAAGCAGCAGGTGCTGGTAGGGGTGTCACTCTTGATATATGTTAAGGTTGTTGTCACCCATAAATTTTTCACGGTGTGTCGAGCTCAGAGCTACGGGTTCCTGAAGAGCACAACGCTGGCTGAATCTAGGTAGATAGTTGAATACTCCTATCTGGCACCTTCTTATGATAGTCCAAAGTCCTGTCGTTGTCCCCTCCTTTCGTGAATCTGATGTATTGTCGTCATCCTTCTCGAGCCTTCGGACATACCCAAACTAGCAAAGTTTTGGTCTATTTATTATTGTGAGTAGTTTAGACGTATCTCAGCACTTTGATTTGCAGTTTTCCTACTTGCCTCTTTTGCTTCCTCAAGCCCCACACTTGCGCACCGTAAGTCAAGATGGTTCGTGCTGTTCTCGAACCTTCTCTCTTAAAATCTCTTGTTCGTACAAGGTCCCATTATTTTATGGCGTCTGCTTTTGTTCCATCATTTCATGTGTTCTTGTTACTCGTTTTGCGTATAGTGTCTTCACCTCTGGCTTTTGTACATCACTTGTATTTTTTACACATTCACTTTAGAGTCTCAGTTTTCCACTCTGCCAAACAACTTCCTAGTTCTCATCCCAGCCCGAGAAGAACCCTAAAAGAGTTCAGAGGTCTGGTTAAACAAATCATTTATAACTAACTCACTCTTCCTTATCTGATCCTCTGTGGACTTTGCTAATATAACCGTGCAGGTGTTACGTCCAAGTTGTCATGTTGACACTCTTCTGTCTCATGGCATCCAGAGTTGTATGGCGCAGAGGTTTGACGCCCGTCGTTGATTCATTATGAAACGATCACTGGGAGAGGACTCTGTTGTTTGTGCAGTCCAAACTGATGTACCTCAGAAGTATGTTTGCCAACTGTTTGAATTCTTCATTACAGGTACAGTGTGCCTCTGTATTAGATTCTTAACCAGTCGTCATTATCGCTGTTGACAGTTATTGGCTCTCATATCTGTGGATCTAATACTGTCAAAGTTACTGATATTTCCTCAAGAACATCTCTCACTATCACAAGTAGATCTGGACTTTGCCTCAATCCTTGTTGTATACCTGTTGGCATTGCCAAATGGTGATAGTGTATTTCTGTTTGACATCATACATTTTCAGGAGACACTTTTAAAATGTGTGTTGCTTCCACAACACACTGCATTCACCTTTTGAAAAACACTCGCCATCCTCCTCCTACGATCAGGTCTGGAACATCATTTAGTTCTCCTTGAACTTGATGCCTCTGAAGCTTCTGCATTTCAAGATCTCGTATCCCCTTCTGTAGCTGTGAATGATTAACTAAATAGCTCTGTTAAGTGCCTGGTGTCTAAACCACCTCTACTGTATGGTGTACCTTGACATTTAGTCATTCTGCGGACGATTCACCGCAACGGTTGTCGCGTAGAAGTCCCATCACCTTGTCCTCTTTCCAGACCTTATTTCTGCTGTCGAACCTATTCCGTGTCCTCTCGCAAGTCTCCGGTAGTTGAGTCCTTTACTCGTGGTTTTTGTACCATGCAGGGTGTTAGAGGCAACTAAATATCATTTGCCTGCAGTTACCAGTCCATGACTGGTTTGTTGTGTCTACACCTTTGCTGGGTCCTCCCTGACATTCAGACTTCCATGCAGTTTTCTCATTGCTCGTTACTTACCTCTGCTCAGTGCTCCTCTGATGTCTCGGTTTAGTTTTACCCGTACCTCTCACCTGTTTGAGTGCCTTCGTTTGTTTTTGTGTCTGTAAATGCCTTTGGTTTAATGTGCACACTCTGTCCACCAGCTGTGCTCGTCATGTTACGTATTCCTGTCTCTCTGTGCCTGCTATTCCTCCTGTTTTACAAACCTCGACTTTAACCCAGTTTATCCACTGTCAACGTCCATTCGTATTTGTATTGTGGTTCTTGTTTAGCTGCTTCATGTTATTGTACTGTGTCCTCTTTAAATTCACTCTTGTTTTTCTCCTTAACTTTTGTCTTTTTTCATTTGAAATGATCTGTTGTTTTCATTGTGGTAGCTGTGGTATTACCTGGATTTGATAAGTGTGGTATGGTGCGGTTCTGAGTTCAAATCCCATTCGTGCCTTGGTAGATTTTGGTGGCAGCTTGGCCTGTCTCTGTGACCTAGGGATGTAGGCGAAAGGGCCTACCTGCTGAGTTGTCCACAACTACTGCCTGGTTCCCCCAGGCCCTCTTCACGCTCGTTTGGTCACCGAGACATCGCACAGCTGTGCAATACCTGTTCCTTACCTCTGCTCTTTGTTATCAACCCTTAAACCAGGCGCACTCTTGAGATTCTTCAACGTCAAGATGTAGAGTGTTTGGTGTTTCACTTGTGACTTCCAGTCCATGTCGAGAAAGTGTTTATCCTTTGTATCCCACTTACAAGCGTTTGTTGTCGTAACTTGGATTAGTGCTTGGTAATGAATCCAGCTTTGAATAACCTGATGCTTTCTGTGGTGAATGGCAGCTTTTCACAAGATCTAGAAAGAAGCGAGTACAGATAGGTGTGTCACTGCTGTTGATATATTGTGTTTAGGTTATTTCTGCTTGCAACTTTTTCCAGATGTGTCGAGTCCACAGGCTCCTGTGTTGCATCTACGTCTGGTTCGATCATGTCTTTGTCCCTTCCATTGCAATGTGGAGGAATTCCATTTCCCTCGTGAGCTATTCCATTCCTTTTTCATATGGTCATTTTTCTCAAACATTAGAATGTTCTCAAACCAGCGAAGTCTTGGCCTGTTTACTGTACTTAGGTGAGTACACATGATGTGCCAAATTGTCCTAGACCTTTGTCAGTAATGTGATGTGTATTTTGTCCTAAATTCCTTTCTGTTTCCTCAGGCCCCAAACGTGTGCTCTGTAGGTCAAGATAATTTATGCTTTTCACAGATTTGCACTTTTAATACTTCCCGTTCATCCAAGAAGATCTAGGTTTCTCAACGATGTCTGTACCTGTTCCATCTTTTTCATGTGTTCTTGTTACTCATTCTGTTTATAATCGTTACCTGCATCTTTTGCATATCTCCAGCATTAGAACTTTTCACAATTCTCGGTTTTCCAGACTCTGCTAAACATCTTTCAAGTTTAGCCTTGTCAGTTTCACCATGGACTTTGCTGACCCTAGACGCAATAATGTAACCATGCCTGTGTTTTGTCCTGACCTCTTACTTGTCTTTGCAGAAATGTCTCTAATATTTACTCCCTCTCTTGTATGGTGTTTGTGTTGTGAGGTCTTAGATTTAACTTTGTGTGACATCTTGCATACTGTTTCCAGCCGGCATTCAGTCTGCGATTAATTGTCTAACCTGTACCTCTCACCTGTTTGAATCCCTTGTATGTGTTTGGTCACTGAGATATTTTAGGGCTGTGTAATGACCTGTTCCTTACCTCTGCTGCTCATTAGTGACCCTTAAGCCAGGCACCACGGTTTGGTTCTTCATCATCAAGATGTAGTCTTTCTACCTGAGAATGTAGAGAATCTTGTTGCAGTTCCTTTCAGACATCAACAGCCAGCGATGGTTAGAACTTTCCTGTAGACCAGTCGAACTAGGCTACTCTGTTGTCCATGGCCCTTTTAAATATTTGGGCAATTGTGGAAATGTCACTCGTCTTCACTTGCTGAAGTTTGCATTTTGCAAAGATGTACACTATCTAAACCAACTGCAAGACTTTCCTGGTCTGTTAGTTTCTGTCTGTCAGCATGAACACTCTTGGTTGTTGGGGACTTGAATAGTTCCAAGGCTGTTTAGTCTGTGTTGTACTTTGCCTTATAGTTCCAGGCTTCATTCCAGCTATCCCTTTTTTATTTTGGACCCCGCTTTTAATTTTAACTTTGCACCACCCAGTACTGTGAAGCAACATTCCCAATTTTGACTGCTAGTGCCGCAAGACCCTCTCAGTAACAGTATGCCCAATTCTTGAATGCAAGTTCTCACACCCAGGGATGTGGTGGCATGTACACCTTGAATACAATACTATTGACTGTGCCTATTGTACAATTATTACACAACAGTCTTTGTCAGTATGTGTCCTTAATGTAAAAAGACAACTGCTAGTTATGTCAGATTTTTAGCAGAATACTTTGGGCTGTAGAGGCCAAGTTCTAAGGACAAGACTTTTGTTGATTACTTCGATGTAATTTATATCCACTTCCTGCTTCTCTCAGCATTGATGGCATTGCATTTAATGTACCCGAGGCCAGAAAGTATTTCCCTTTGCTTTTGACTGCAAACATTCTATCTGGCAGTGCTTGACACCGTTAAATGTTGCAAAGGAACTACATAATGATTTGTAATGCTATGTAACAATCTCCTACATCAGGTCATTTGTTTGACCGTGGATCGAGTAGGGTTCTCTAGTTTGGATGACAAGAGCTGAAGAACCTTTCTCATTGGGATTAAGTGGTTTGAATTGGGAGTTTGTGTTTGTCCAGCCATGGTAATAGTATTTCAGTGTGTCAAGAGGTTCCTTGCACTACTGGTTTAGATAAGCTTCAGAAACAAATTTTATGTTATTGTTCTTACTGCCCTTGCATTTGGATAATGCTCCTTGCTTGCTTGCAGCTTTTTATCTACTTTGCTTTCTATATTTCCCTTTACTTTCTCTTGCTTTCTAATGAACGCTGTAGTCTTTGGGAGCTTGAATTCCAAGTCGGTATTAGGTTTCAACTTCTGAATAATAATATTTATGTATGGTTTATTTACTGCTTTCCATCATCGGTTTTGAATTGTTTAGGACACGTAACTGTATTCTGTTGGAGCTTACCACTCAGTTGGTACCCTTTCGCTTCTTGCGTAAGCACTGTCAATAGCTTATGAGCCATAATGATGATGATCAAATTCACATTTTCCAGTGTTTAACTGGGGATGTGCAGGTCTGTGCTGAATGGAGGAATCTGTTTTGTACAGCATCCACTTTATACTAGTACCAGTGCTTTTAACTTTTCCATAGGGCTGAGACTCCTTGGTCTAGGATGCACACGGACCAGGACTGACTCTCTCCTAACCCCTTAGATTATCAGTATTGCTTTATCCTCTTGATTCTTGTCCTGGAGAGTCCGTACAGGATATTCAGTCAACCTCATTTTCATTTCTGGTTGTAGCAACAGTGATTTAATACACTGATTTGCAACTTCAGGTGGTAACCAGTATTGTCAAATGGGGGTTCTTCCCAACTAGAATTGATAAAAGGGTGATTGGTCTTCCTATAACCAGTATGATTGTTGTTCTTATAACCAGTGTTGTTAAAGGATGATTGGTCTTCCTGTTTATGCTTTCAGGAAGCAAAAAGAGAGTGGATTTTTAAACAGGTTGGTCTGTTTATAGAGGTTATATTAACAAACAATAGTTATCTCGAGTGATTGAGTTTTAGAAGTCTGTTGAAACACAATTGGATTACTTTTCTAGAACTTCGAGACTTCTAGGAGTTCAAGATAACTCATCTAGAGCTTTGACTCTTCTAGAAGTTCTAGAACTTTGAGACTGCTACAAGTTCTAGGTGATTTCTTTCTAAAGCTTGACACTTCTAGAAGTTATAGATGACTTTTCTAGAACTTTCAAATTATCAGGTTCAGGTGAATATTTTGTAGAGCTTAACACTTCTAGAAATTCTAGATAACTTTTATAGAACTTTGAGACTTCTAGAAGTTCCAGGTGACTTTTTTATAACTTCAAAACTTCTAGAAGTTCCAGATAATTTTTTTAGAGCTTGACACTTCTAGAAGCTCGAGATAACGTTTCTAGAACTTCAAGACTTATAGAAGTTCCAGGTGGATGAGTTTCAGAGCGTGACACTCCTAGAAGTTCTAGGTGAATTTTTTCTAAAGCTGACATTTCTAGAAGTTCTAGACAACTTTTCTAGAACCTCAAAGTTTCTAGAAGTTCCAGAAGAATTTTTTTCAAGGGCTTGAAATTTCTAGAAGTTCTGGATAGCTTTTCTAAAACTTCGAGATTTCTAGAAGTTCCAGGTGAATTTTTTTCTAGAGCTTGACACTTCTAAAAGTTCTAGATAACTTTTCTAGAACCTCAAAACTTCTAGAAGTTCTAGATGAATTTTTTTTCTGGAGCTTGACATTTCGAGACTTCTAGAAGTTTAAGGTGAATTTTATTCTAGAGCTTGACAACTAGAAGTTCTAGATAAATTTTCTAAAACTTTGAGACCAATAGAAGTTTCAGGTGAATTTTTTTTCTAGAGCTTGACACTCCTAGAAGTTCTAGGTAACTTTTCTAAAACTTCGAGACTTCTAGAAGTTTTAGGTGATTTTTTTTCCGAGAGCCTGACACTCGTAGAAGTTCTAGACAACTTTCCTAAAACTTCAAGACATCTAGAAGTTCCAGGTGAATTTTTTCTAGAGCTTGACACTCCTAGAATTTCTAGATAACTTTGCTAAAACTTCGGGACTTCTAGAAGTTTCAGGTGAATTTTTTTTCTAGAGCTTGACACTTCTGGAAGTTCTAGATAACATTTCTATAACTTTGAGACCTCTAGAAGTTCCAGGTAAATTTTTTTCTAGAGCTTGACACTTCTGGAAGTTCTAGATAACCTCAAGGCTTCTAGAAGTTCCAGGTAATTTTTTGTCTAGAGCTTGACACTTCTGGAAATTCTAGATAACCTCAAGACTTCTAGAAGTTCCAGGTAATTTTTTTCTAGAGCTTGACACTTCTGGAAGTTCCAGGTAATTTTTTTCTAGAGCTTGACACTTCTGGAAGTTCTAGATAACCTCAAGACTTCTAGAAGTTCTAGGTAATATTTTTCTAGAGCTTTGATTCTTCTAGAAATTCTAGATAACTTTTCTAAAACTGTGGTCTAAATTCAATAGATTTCTTCGTCCTAGAGGCCCCTCTGGTGGTCATAGTTTGACCCTTTGTGACCCTATGGCCTACATTTAACAGATCACTTCCTTTCTAAAATCTAGATGACCCTATGGTGGTCCTAGTTTGCCCCTTAAAGTAGTATCTATTCGAACAACATTTTTTCCTCATTCCTACTTGCTTAGAGAAAGTAGCCTTATACTGTAGGTGCTATCAGCAAGAAGAGGTTTAGGGATGGGCCATTTTTATACGGAATTTGGAGGGTTCCAATCTCGAGGTCATTAGGAAATCAGGAACCGATTTACTTGGCTGCGTAAGACGGGCAAAAATGGCATTTGTAAAGCTGAAAGGTTTGTGATATTTTGAAACATGGTTCTCTCTCTCTCTCTCTCTCTCTCTCTCTCTCTCTCTCTCTCTCTCTCTCTCTCTCTCTCTCTCTCTCTCTCTCTCAACTAATCTAGCGCTTATTTCTCGTAATTTTCAAGGTTGTTTGTGGTACACACATTGGTAAAGAATCTCTCTCTCTTTCGTATATGGTGGACACACTGGTAATGAATCTCTCTCTCTCTCTCTCTCTCTCTCTCTCTCTCTCTCTCTCTCTCTCTCTCTCTCTCTCTCTCTCTCTCTCTCTCTCTCTCTCTCTCTCTCTCTCTCTCTCCAATCACGAGTTGCAACTTCAATCAAAGGGTGATGAGAGAGAAAAAATACGGATACCAGGTTCAAAGGCGTAAGGTAAAGTATGGCTAAGAAAAAGTAAATTCAAGCCTTTTAGAGGCTTTAAAAGGCTTGATGTACGTCCGTAATAAGACTGAGCCTTTTGTTTGGGCCTTCAATATAAGTATTATATACTAGATAAATAGGGTCAAACCGAAGGCTTTTATGGACCATATGCAGGTTATAGACTAAGCCTAAGTAAAGCCTTTAAAAAGCTTTCCCAAAACGTACGATTGTAGGTAAAAATGGCCTTTTATAGCCACCAAAAACTTATATTAGGCCCAAATAAGGCCTTTTAAAACTACCAAAAACCTACGAATATAAGGCCTTTTATAGATTCGCCCAAAAACTTACGAATATATAGAAAATGGCCTTAAATAGGTAAGTTCAAACCAACTACAAAAAGGGAATAATAAATGGCCTAAACGAAAAAAAAATGGTTCATATATAAAGAAATTAGCGTATGTAAACGATGACGTCATTGATGACGTAAAATTGTAATCGAAAGTCAAGTTTGTGACGTCATTGATGACGTCATCATTGTAATGTATGCTAAAAGTAAAAATAAAACCCTCGAAGTGTTCGCAAAGTCTTTTATTTTGATCCATACAATTTTATATGTAGGGAAGGTTAATTTTGATAATGGCAATAAAAATCAAATATATTTTTTTTACACCTCGAAGCCAGCACTGCAGTGCTCCAGGAGGGAGTAATATGTCCTCAGCCAGAGGTAATATGAGGTCAAGTCAGTCATCAGCAACTGAAACCGACTCGGAAAAAGGACTGATTTTTTTCTAAGCTGGAATCAGCTGACTTTGGCCGAGATGGGAATATATGAAGCCTCATGCACTCGTATTTTCCAAGATGGCGTCGGCCATTTTCTATGTCCCCGAGAGAATGTTTAGACTTAAAATGCCTTATAAGATGTCGGGACAGGGAGTCCAAAGAGGGTTGGGGGTATGGGGTCATACCCACCGAGACTTCAACGAAAGTCCTCGTGAAACATGGCGTGCAAAATCCATGTAGAAATGTAAAGCCAGAATTTCGTCCAGTCGTCTCTCTTTCTCTCTCTGTCTCGCTATGTTTCTCACGCTCTCTCTCTCCCCAACTCTTTCTCTCTCACTCTCTCTCAAAACCCTACGTTTTTAAAACACACATTCTGACACTTACGTGATTTGGCGTGATTTTACGAGACTTTACGACTCTCTCTCTCTCTCTCTCTCTCTCTCTCTCTCTCTCTCTCTCTCTCTCTCTCTCTCTCTCTCTCTCTCTCTCTCTCTCGCTCACGTCTTCGTATTGAGAATAGGTCTTTTACTTATGCATCAGACCTCATAGAAAACGAAGGGACAAGCAACGAAAGAGACGATGACTACGATAAATATATTCTCGAGTGTGTTAGCCATTTTGATACCGACTTTGCACCAGACAATTCTTGACTTAGAGCCGTAAAGAGTAATTTACTCGTAAATATTGATAAATAAGGTTATTTAATAACTATTTTTGTTGATATTTATATATAAAACTTAAGTAATTTTCTTTAAATAAGGATTTTACTAAAATAACTTTGAAAATTTCCAGGGTCTCTCACAGCCTATTCTCCGACATCTTTCGGGATTTTGCCGTCAATTTCGACGTCAAAATATCAATATTTTTGGCAAGATTGGGGTTTTAACGTGTTCATAAGCGTGATATCAACACGAGACTTCAATTTTGCAATAAGCATTGACAAATTAACGTCAAATTTGACGGCAAAATACCGAAATACGTCAGAAAATAAGCTCCTGTGCTATCTAGAACGTTGTAGAAATGTTCTGTAGGAGTGGTTTCAAAATTCTTCGATTATTTTACGAATGATTCCGATTTAGTTGAACTTTTTAAGACTGAAATTGGCAATTTTTGCTTAGCATTATTATCATTTGATTTCGTTTTTTTAAAATAGCTTTTCCTGGCCGATTTATTCCTTGTAAATTTGGCGATGTAATACATTTAATTATAACTTGTAAAGCACCAATCTCCATTATTAGAGGGGCATATTTTTAACCAGATAAATCATTAATTAATTTCAGTCGTAACTGTAATTATGTATTTTTACAGCATTTTTTGGCCGATTGGTTTCAGTATTTCTTCAAAATCACATTTTTTTACTTATGTTACGTTATTTTTTATATTGTAAATAACAACTTTGGCTGCATTTAAAATTACCTTGGCTAAATTTTAGGCTTACCTTATCAACATCACTTGCACCAAAATAGTTATCTCTTCATAACTAATTTTCTGTGACTCTAAATTGAATTCATTAACTCGAAACTCTTACAAGTTATATAAGTTTAATTTGGTGCTATTTTCAGTTTACATGATATTTTCATCCACAAGATTAATTTGCAGTCTGGAATATTAATTTATACCTTCAGACGTCTTTCTAGCAAGAGAATTTTACAGGAATTTCACGAAGAAACCAAACGAAAGCTCATTAACTTTATTTCAATTCTAAAAACTTTATTTTCAGTTAAAACTCTATTACTTCAATGCACAAATCAACAAGAGTCATCCTCCAGTCTCTTGTTGCAACAAAAGCAATTAATTACACCAGGACACACACCGTCCCCCCAAAAGCAGACAAGTGACACAAACCCCTTCAGGTGGAACAAGCGCGCCTTGCGGCACCCCCACCAATTCATCTTTATAGGCCTAATGCCACCATTCAATGTAAGTGATTGAGTCAGGTAAATGGTTGGAGACGTGCAAAGCTAATATCCTCCTGCCCCTTTCTTCCTCCCCCCAGCAGGACAGCAGGTCGGACTAACGTCAGCCTTCACCGTACACGTGGACCACCAGGCCAGTTTAGGTTCTGTGTGATACACCTTGCAAGAATCCACCCCATTGCCAGCAATTAGGGATATGTATAGGCCTAATTAAACTAGTAACTACCATGTAATTCGATAAAACTCCACCTAATTTTGCCACATTGACAGGTAATTCGAGAAAACCAACCTCTTTAAAAGATAATTATGTAATTAGGGAGAAATATGCATCCCACTGCCACCAATTACGGATATGAATAGGCCTATCTAACTAGTAATTCTGTAATTAAAGAGAAATCAATGATTAACTATTTTGGTAGGAAAAACTTTTCATTAACGTAATTTGGCCAAGAAATCTTCCTCTTTAACAGGTAATTATATAATTAGGAAGAAATATTCATCCAATTGCCTCGTAATTAGGGGATAATCTGCTTCATTCACACGTAATTATGAATCAAAAATATACCTCATTAACAGGTAATTATGGAGGAATGTCCAGCACCTGATTGGTATATTCATTTGGGCTTTCTGAAGTTAGGATTTCTTCCAAAATTCTTTCAGCTTCCAGCTTGAACAAGACTATGAAAAGCAATTTTGTACTGTTCACAGGAACAAGTCTGCAAGACTATGAATAGCCATTTCATTTTGCTTACAAAACTCAAGACTATAAAGATACCTCTTTGTTATACTTATCAGAATAGGGCCACATGACTAAAATTTGCCCACAAGTGAAAACTGTTTAATATTGGACATGAAATGTGGAATTTCATGTTACAAAAACCGACCTTCACATACTCACTACAGTAAGACTACAAGACACAAAACTTTGTAGTCTCGAGTACAGAATTATAAATATTTTTCATATTAATCATTTTGATCGTGTCATCATTCCTGCTGTCATGACCAGCTGGTACAAGTTGGGAGAAACTTCATGGGAAGTTTAATACTTTCAATTTAGACATTATACCTCAAAACTCGCCTTTAAAGAGCTAATGCCAATTTAAGTTTCAGTATCTTTGTATTTTTGGTCTGTGTTCAGGATACTCTAATCTTGGCCTTTCATCTTACTACTTCGATAATTGCAAACTTCCTTAGGCAAAAGCCTCGATCCAATTCACACTTTCTGGGCATAGAAATACAAAGCTGTGACTCTTTTTAGGTAAAACAACTCGACAAAACTCATTTAGGCAAAAAAACTAGACTAAACTGAGACTCTTTCTAGGCAAAAAACTCTACAAAACTCTCTAATTTTAGGTGAAAAAAATTAGACTAAACTGTGACACTTTCTAAGCAAAAACCGAAGAACTGACACAAAGACAAAAAAAAACTTTCAACTACTAACTCTTTTTAGGTAAAAACCTATCTAAAACTGACACACTTTCAATGCAAAAATTCTCCCCCAAAAGATACACTTTTTAAGCAGAATCTCTCCCAAACAAACACCTTTTCTTTGCAAAAAACCTTTCCAGAATTGACACATTTTTTGGAAAAAATTATTACACAGTTACAGCCTTCCAAGCCAAAAGACTCCAGGACTAACAGACTTCCTGGTCATAAAACTAACAGGATTAAAGACATTCCAACCCAGTGACACATGAATCCTATAAACACATCCAAGGCAACAAGGCATTCTGAACAAAAACTCTCCCAAACAAGATTTCTTAGCAGAAACAAACCACAAACTACCACAAAATACCTAATTTTATAGGTATCTCTAAAACTGAACCAACAGACTTTCTAACCAAAGAAATTCTAGATCAGCAGACTTGCTGCCTCAAAAAATCAAACAAACAAGGAACAAAAAAACATTTTCTGGCAAAAACAGTAACTAAGAGACCTCCAGGTCACACATTAAGAGACTTCGTAGCCCAAAAAATCACAAAAGGCTAAGAGCCTTTTTAGGCATAAACTCAGACACATCTGGAAGCCAAAGCACTAAGACTTAACACACACTTCTAAAGGCAACACAAGTACAAATTAAAAGGCTACAAGATTTTAGAAGCATCTCAGTACATTGTAAATGAATATATATCCCACCTTGTCACAATCACTTTAGGGAGAATGTCACAAACTAGCACACTTTCTACACCCTAAACTAATAGGAACCAACACATCCTGAATGCAAAAAAATATATATAGAACAAAGTCTTTGAAAGGCAGAGTTATCATGAAGAATCAGACCTTCTCAGACTAAGTTTCCCAGATTAAGACTTTCTAAAAGTGAAAGTATCACACAATAACACCATTGCTAAGTGTCAGGAAAACTTCTTCCATGTGAAATGCCATAAGAAACTTCAAAATAACAGTATAGAATAAGTAACTCATATCCTGACAGTTGAGAGTACCACAGACTTAACAGTTAAGATTTTCTAAAACCATACATACCATCTGAAAACAAACTTTCCAAAAGAAAGTCTGAAAAGACCAAAGACATCTTGAATCCCAATTGATATTGGGCTATTTTTCTGAATCCTGGACTCGTTTCAAACACCATCAAACATCTCCTGTGCTATAAAACTTAACATGTAACCCAGATTCTACCTTTGTGGAACCTATTGTTACTAAATGATTTCTGAAAAACAAACTACGCTGTCACCAAGAAATTGCTAAGTAGCAAATCTACTTTCAACTATAAATTGGTGAGTTCTAAATCCACTGTCACCAATTTTATTTATTGTTAAGTACCACATCCACTGTGACATATAACATTCAAATACCAAGTCCATTGTCAACAAATAAAATAACATTTGAATACAAACACCACCACCATAAACTAATATTGCCCATATTCTATATACCACCACAAAAGACCAAACAAAATCTAATCATGATGTACCGTACCTTTAATAAGCTAGATATTATTAGGCTTTCCTGTGGAACAACTCTTTTAACATTATCATACTACAAAACTATTATCGTAAGCTGACACTTCAAATTTCAAAGTACAGTGCTGTGAGGAAGGGCTTGAATAAAACACAAACTACCACCATAGAAAATAAGATGTATTTAATCCCAAACTAAATATCTTCCGTACATTTCTTGACTGATATTGCTATTCAAAAATAGCAAACTTCCACCTTTACAATATGATAAAATTCCATAAGAAACCTCTACACATATCTACTGAAATCTAGAGATTTACATTATAAATCAATTTAAAAACCAGGAAATGTTCTAATCTACATTGAATCTACTGAAATCTAGAAAGTTATATTGAAAATCAAAGTAAGAACCAGGATAATACGGTATTATAAATTAGTGTAAGAACCGAGAAATGCTCTAATCTACATCAAGTATACTGACATCTAGAAAGATATTCTAAATCAATTTAAAAACCAGGGTAAGTTCTAATCTACATCATGACCAGTGTCTTAAAAAAAGTTACCCAAGATCAAGTATATGAACTACAAAATCTGTTGATATTCTAGTGACTTCTACAGTTACCCTGACCCAATAAGACCTGCCAAGACCAATTAGGAGCACTGAAAAAGCTGTAGTTATAGATCTAAATACCGACAAAGCAACGAAATCAGATCTCGTATCAATTTCTCCCAGCAACAAAATGTCAAAAAACAATCCTTCCTTTCTTTCTTTAATTCTTCTGCTGAAAACTCTCATGGACAAAGTCAACAGACTATAATAAACCCAAGAGGGCTCTAAAGGTAATTCAGCCTGCAGAAAGAGAAAAGTTATAGGAAAAGGCGATAAATAAAGACATACGATGGAATAGAAAGTAAGACCAATACACCTGAATTCAGAAGTCAGCTGAAAAAGGAAGAATGAATTTGCTCCTATCCTTAACATTTGGAGGTCAGAAGATTCAGCGACTGCACAAAGCAAACTATTCCATATTCAGTTGTATCCAAAATAAATCACTTGGAAAATTAAGTACCGTAGTCTTAAACCTGATACTAGAAAATGACAAACTGTTCGCAGCAGTGGCCAGCCTATCGCTGCGAGCAAAAACAGCTACATCAGTTAACGAAGAATGCAGAGGATGTTTGTTGCTGTCATACGTTTCATACAACAAACTAATGAATTCATTCTATATCTATGCCACAAGTCAACATTAAGAATGAACAAAATAAACTTTACTGATGACAACTCTATCGAAGAATTTGAGATAAGTCAGTATTTGAAGACCACACTCATAAACAGTGCACCAAGCCACCATTACTTAAGCACCTCACATCAGAGACATAATTCTCCAATTTAATGAGCAAACACAAAGCTCAGTCAACCTATATGACACTTTCTTTATCAACAAACTGTAAGAGGAAACATGTGAAAATCTGACATCAATTAACAATTACATCAACAAACCGAGGGTTTTTGTAACCTCCGTAAGGAAATGGCAACTAGCTTCTCCAGAGCATCTGATTCATCTACATCTTACCAAGGTTTTAAAGGAATATTTTCCTATCAATGGACCCTTCCATCAGAAAGGTAACCTAAAAGTGAGGACAGTTTCCTCATCCCATTAAATGACGGGGAACACATTTGTTCTACATTCACCTTTTGCATTCAGAAAAGTCTAGATATTACCTCACACTGCCTCAAGATCAAAGAATGCTTTTTGGCAAGGTATTTGGTGATGTAGTACAATAACCTTTACAATATATCAAAGGCCACATTCTGTCTTAATGCCTTGTTAGAAACTTGTCAGACGATTCTGTTTGTCAATTTTCGACCAAAGATTTACGTATTTCAATCAAAGTTCCTCCAGGGTTAATACCCACTCTCTATTATCTAATTGTTGTCTAATTACTAACGATGTGACGAACACTTGCAAGGTTTCTCACACTTATTCTAAACATGATCATTGTGGTATTTTATCCCTCCTTTATTTCAAGTACACGAATGAATGTCGGCCCAAGATGCAAGACGTTTGAGCCCCAAGCTGGTACCCCCTTTCGAAAAGACAGTAAGTGTCTGAAATATAATTAAAGGTTTTGCTGGACCAAAAGGATAACTCTCTCTACAAGGTCTGACAGATTTACTTTACACTTTTCAACCTCACTTTTAACTTTATACTTTATAGGACATCTGGCAGGATATAAATAATATTCAAAGCTTTAAAATAATCTTGCGAAACTGTTATATGTAAACTAGTGAAAAAAAAAACAGCAAAAATGACAGACTCTAATCTCAGTGAATGATGCCTTGCAAGCTAAAATTTTCCGTACTACACCAACAAGTTTACTTATAATTCTCCAGGAAACAGTATTTGACCAAACGGAATCTCATAATTGACTTATAATTAAAATGTGACAACTCACGATAAAAATTTACAAATGAGAATTTTTCTTAGAATTAAGTCAATTTTACACTTACGTATTTCTGACAACTGAAATAGCCCTATCAAGAAATATTTAAGGGTCAATTTTTACGCAGCTCTAAGGAAATAATTGTCAGATACAGTCCGTACAACGGTTAACACCTTCAAAAACACATTCGCCATAACCACGTCTTGCTCGATTGTGCCTTTTCTTGTACAAGATCAAATACACAACTTCTCTAACAAGACGAGAGAGAATCCTGCACAAAATCTCAAACAAAAACCAAAAACAATGAGTTGTAGATTTTTTCACCTACTCACATACTTTTTTTGGGCCACTGTACATCATCTGATACAAATTCTGGCTTTAAAAATCTACATGTTTGCTACACCATATCATGAGGACAATGCATGCCAAGCAAACATTCCCTTCAAGCAAGCAACAACAGTTGAACATAAGCCTAAGGCTCGTTTCAGTGGTAACTGTTTCCACAACCCCCGTTGGACTCCCTGTCCGAACATTTTCTTAGACATTTTAAATTCCAAACATTTTCACAGGTTCATAGAACATCTTAAACACATCTTGGAAAATACAAGTACGTAAGACTGTTCCCATCTCAGCCAAATCAGCTGATGTCAGCTTAGAAAAACAATCAGCCATTTTGAGTCGGTTTCAGTTACTGACAACTGACTTGACCTCATATTACCTCTGGCTGAGGACATATTACTCCCTCCTGGAGGCACTGCAGTGCTGACTCCAAGGAGTCCTTTATTTTATAGTCTTTCCAGTTTTACAAAATGTATAAATATATGAGGACTTCTGTACTTCAACTTACATCAATTAGTAAAGAGCAGTAATTCACTTCCTTTAAACTGTTCAGGTTTGGAGATACATGTTTACAGACACTGCTCTAGTTCTCATTAAAACATAAAAACATATAAAATGAAACTTGTAACTTATAACTTAAATCACATTACACAACTCTAACAAATACTTAAAACGAAAACTTTAGAATTCATTTGAAAACTGGGTGGCAAAGGCAAATATCTTTACATTGAAAGATTTGACTCAATTTCATACCAAAACCCATGAATTGACTCATACCTCAAATCATTTTACAAAACTCCATTAGATATTTAAAACAAAAACTTTAGAATTCATTGGAAAACTGAGTAACACAGGCAAATATCTTTACATTCAAAGATTTCCTTAATTTCATACCCTAACAATCTCAGGTTCACATAAAGAGTTTGCAGTAAGAATTTAAGTGTGAGGGTTTGAAGACTGAGGTGCTTCATCCCTGTGTCTGGGAGAAATAGAGAAAGCACACTGAAAGTAAGTAAGTAAGTAAGTAAGTAAGTAAGAGTGTGTGTGTGTCCAGTCCAGCAAAGCATGTCAAATTTTTAGATCCATCCAGTAGAGAATATGATATACAAGAAAGCTTCAACAAAGTATGTAAAGTGAAATGATGGTTCAAATAACTATGTAAAGATTCTGGCAAAGCACAGAGTGCGCGGAACTGCTGTAAGAAAGGGAGAGAGAGAGAGAATGTGGACTTTATAACAGTATGAAACCTGGAAGTTTTCTGCTAACAAGTATTCAAGTGATCGAAAACTGCTCTTACAGAACAAGAGTCTAAAATTCTGGAGGGTCCAAGCTGAGCTGTAAAACTGCTAAGTGTTTCTATGAAACAGCTTTAACAGGAGACTGCAGAAATGCCCTTGAAAGTGTAGAGTGTAATTTCAAGGTCACACGAAGGGAAGTCTAGTGAGAATGGAAAGCTGAGAGATAAAAGCATGGACAATGTCTCAATTACACCATCTTACAGAGATGTCTCATTTCTATGAAGGGGTGCTATTGCTGATAATATTACAAAGGAATATTGCTACCCAGATATCTGAAAATGTTGGCCTGTGGGGAAAATTTATATAGATATGAATTTCCAAGCTCAGTTTATCAAACCTAGATTGCGATGTCCAAACAGTATACTATAACTAAGGATCCGATGGATATTGTTACAAGTCTCTTGATTTTTAGTGCCACTTGAGTTTTTTCAATAGTTTTAAACTTTGCTTTGCTGTGCTTAAACATAACAGAGACACAAAATTACCTTCTGTAGCTAAATGAAAGTCAATCCCTGATGACAGCTGAGCTCAAAGTTGAAATTCAGAAGTCCTTGTACAAAAAACATACATATTTTGGTATTACAATAATTTTCCCATTATTCAAATTTCACTTGAATTTTAACAATAATAGTCAAGCGAATCTTGGTTTCATTAAATTACTGAACTTCAATGGGAATTATACAAAACATTAAAAAAACTAAAAAAAATACCTTAACCTACAGAAAATCTCCATATGGCAAGACACTGTTACACTGGGAAGTATACAATTTAGAAAAATCAATACCTCAGAAATAAGAAACATGAATTCCTCAAACAATTCAAGTTAACAGAGTCTCATAAGTCTTGTTAAAATGTAACTAGAAACATTGTCAAAAATGATTTAGTTCCTAACCTGAGACAAAGCTATTTTACGATTTCATTTCCAATTACTTTTTGAAATTTCAATGTTGCCTGAAATTAACCATACTTTATGTATACATAGAATCTACTGGGTCACTTTTTACCAGATACTTATCCATGCAATTATAATAGCCACAATGCCCTTGTAACTTCTTATAGTTAATTAAATAGCAACTACCCAACAGCTAAGGAATTAAATAGCAACTATCCAATAGCTAAGGAATTAAGTAGCAACTATCCAATAGCTAAGGAATTAAATAGCAACTATCCAATAGCTAAGGAATTAAATAGCAACTATCCAATAGCTAAGGAATTAAATAGCAACTATCCAATAGCTAAGGAGTCCAATAGAATTCAGCTTCTGTAGCAGAAGTCTGAAATTAGTGCTCTGGTAAAGAAAATGAACTGAATCGTTCCAGAAAGTCTGAGTATCAATGTAACATTAAGATGAACAAGCCCTGCTCATAACTGAGAATGCTCATTAATACATATACCACAAATATCTTTGTCAAACGGCAATTAAAATAGCACTTGTGAGTTTACTTATTCATATATATAAAAGGCCATTAGTGTATTAAGAATATCTAACTTCCTTTACATCAAAATTCTGAATTTGAGCTTGCTTACAGATTAATTTACCTAAAATGTGTTTTGCAAAAAAAAAAAAAAAATGACCCCTAAAAGCAACAAATTCGAGTGCCAAAATCCCCTTGAAAATGAATTTTGAATTTCAATTTACTTATTATTTGAGTTTACATATTCATGTACATAAAAAGCCATTGTTAATGATACTTAAATTTCTTTAAATTAAAATCTGAATGAGAATTTACTTACAGATCCATTTACCTAGAATATGTTTTGTATAAAACCACATGACCGTAAAAGTAACAAATTTGAGTACCAAACTCCCTTTGAAAAAGCATTTTGAATTTCAATTTCCTTATTGAATCTTGTGCCTACATTACCAAATTCCCTTAACAGTAACAAAATTTCAGTTTGGACCCTTCACGTTCCAGCAGTGTCTTGAAATATGCAGAGATGCCGTGATTATAATAATGCCCCTGATAACATAACTCTTCAGTACTTGCAGTAAACTTTGAATTAATTTATGTTGAAGATTTTAAATAATTTGTTTAATGTTGAACAAGATGCATTATTATAATCATGGCAAGCTTTGTACAAAATCACAGAGTATAATTTAATCACATGAAAATAATGACAAGTTCTCCATAAGCCACCAAATTTCAAAATGTGGGTCTAGCTTTCTGATAAGCAACTAAGTCCATTAAGTGACAAAGACTATAAGTTACAGCCTGCAATAAAATATTTCCTGGATACCCCACAATTTTACTTTATACTTAACATTCAATCTAAGAGGTTTATTTGTAACTGTATTGCATTTTTAATGACATCACAGAACAAATAACAACAACAGTCCAGTGTTACTTTACACAAAATTCTGAAATGTCTCCTATCCTGACATATAAACATACCACTCAGGCTGTGATATTCATCCTGTATTAAGCAAAACCTAAGTCTTAAAAGTTAAAAAGTACCAACGCTTACATAATACTACAATAACGCAAGAGCTTAGAGCTATCAAGGATTTAACTCTCAAAAGCTCTGATATTCAACAACTGAAACAATCTGTGGATTAAGGTTACAAAGTATTTGAGAGCTTTGCTTCCAAGTCCTTACTATGGTGGAGGATAGTTTAACAATATCTATGTGGCAGCTTACTGAGAAAAAATATCAGGAATCATCTGTATTTTAGCTGAAAATATTAACTGTTCTCCAAAGGCAATACATCACAGGTTTAGTTCCACAAAACTATTCTTAACTACAACAGCTTCCATGAAGATATTTCATAAAATCAACTGGTTCTAACTAATGAACTATTTGCTACTGATAATGTTAGAACTTGGGGGAAACTAGTGAAAACCATAAGAATCACCTAGTATTGTTGCATTACTACCCCAATATTAGTCTTCTTGCATTTTAATAAATTTTTATCTATTTATCTATTTAATAAATTTTTTTTAAGACGTGGGATTTCTTTTTTCTTACTTCTGCCTAATGAACACCATATTCTTTGGAAGCTTGAATTTCAAGTCAATGGCCCCTGTGGTGGGGTTGTTCCATATGAATAGGTTTCATCTACCAAATAATAATAATAATAATAATAATAATAATAATAATAATAATAATAATAATAATAATAATAATAATATCACATGAACTTCACACCCAGGCAAGTATGTATTGAACAATGACCTACTGGATAATGCCAATGAAATCTAAGTGCTACGTGAATTTCTAGAAAGCAGTCAATTATCTGACCAGTAACATCAAACTTATTTCACAAAGAACAATTATCCTTAGACATACTAAGCTTACTGATACAAAATAGCCTATGCTTCTACAGCTACCTAATACCTTATCTTACAACGATAAATTTATTTCTGATGTTATGTACCTGATATTAAACTAAGGAGAACTACAGGTGGATAACTGTCCTCAGGTGGAAGTGTGGAGTAACAAAAATGGACAGGATCAGAAATGAAAAAATAAGAGGAACTGCTAAAGTGGTAGAACTATCAAAGAAGGCCCAGAAAAGAAGACTGCAGTGGTACGGCCATGTGGTGAGAAGGGATGAGACATGTAGGGAGGAGAGTGATGCAGATGAAGGTGCCTGGTGGGAGAGCAAGAGGAAGATCGAAGAAGCTAAGAAGGCGGATGGATGTAGTCAGAGAAGATCTGAGACACAAACAACCGTCAGAGGACGATGTGTCTGACCGAGTCAGGTGGAGGAAAGCTGTCCGAAACAGCGACCCCACATAGAAGCGGGAAACGATGCAGAGAAAGAAGAAGAAGAACTATGTACCCTAAAATGTACTAAGCTACCTGAAAGCTGATATTGACACAGCTAAAGAATTCAAGAGAAAACTATGCATCCTGAAACTAATTGAGCTCTTTGATTTCCAATATTTAACAGTTATGAATCTTGTGTAAAAAAAAACGATGCATCCTGAAGCATTGAGCTATTTGTAACTGACTCCAAACTCATCCTAGACTATGGTAAAAATAAAATTATGCATCTTGAAATGCACCAAATTGCTGTCAGCTGATATAAATACTGATAAGAAATTACCATTAACGTATAAATCCCAAAAAATATTGAGCTAACTGACAGCCAATTTTAAACTGATAAGAAATTGCAAAACTATCTGAAATACACTATAGTACTTGATATATCCAACTCATGAACCTTATGTAAATAGAACTATGTATCCTTTAGTAAACTGTGGTGCCACATAGCTATTGTTAAACTAATCAGAAAATGCTCTAGCTGACAAGGAAATTCAAGTGCAAATAAAATACTGCACTTATTTTAAAATACACACAACTGAAAGCTGATATTAAAATAAACTATGCACTCTGAAACATACTGAGTTGTGTTTCAACTGAAATTAAACTTATAATTAGTCTACGTAAATACTTAATGGGTAATATTAAGCCACATGAGTTTCAGGTACCTAAATAATACTGAGCTGCTGTTTAGCTAAAATTAAATTGTGATGAAATGAATGTGGAACTTATATATCCTGAAATACTGAACCAGCAGCAGGTTTTAAAAAATCATATGTCCTGAATATAGACTCATACAATTCCTAATTGAAAATACAAGCATTAAAGATTTATTTGGGTCACTAACATATGACCACTAGCGTGCTCCAATTGTAGTTTTTTCCTGTGTTCCTCTTCTACGGTGGATATGTGGAATTCCAAGGCAAAATTTATGTGTTCAAACTTGTCCAGTTTATTCTTGTAGGTTGCAATTGCTTTCCTGAAAAGATGAGGAAGAAGTTAATGACATAATGACTTGTGACACTGAAATCTTTAGGATTACAGGGTAGTAAGATAAAAGATAAGAGGGGCACAGATGGGAAACAAGTCTTTAAACAAGTAACTGAACAATGTACTGCAATGCAAATTTCATTAAGAAGAGTGAAAGGCTTCTCACTGTAAATTTCAATTAGCAAAGTAGAATAAATAGTTATGTATCATAATTAAATATTATCATCATGACTATTTGGGCTTGGCTATAACGTTTGTAAGAACATTTCAACATTCTAATGCAGTCTGGTTAAAGCATTTAGCATTAACATTGTCCCCATCTCTCTGACTTGTCTTATATCCTACAAGTACTCTACGATCTGAGGCACTGACAGTCAATACACTCAACACCTCCTCTTTAATTCACAATTTCCATTAAATAGAGTATCATTATCTTTAAATAATAATACACCTTAGTCTCAATTCAGTGCAAATGCCCTGCACATCAAAGCTTGTGCTGTAATCATATTGGCCTACTTTCAAATTCACTAATAGTTCAGCAAAATGGGTGGCAAACCTGTAAAGGAACTATACATAAAACACATGACAAGTTATCTAATGGGTGTGTAGCTTTTAAAACCTCACCACTGGCAAAAATAAGGAAAAAAGACCAGGTTTCTATCCAGTTTCTCCAGATTTGTTGATAAAAATGTTGCAAGGTATAGCAATTATTCCTTCAGAAAGAATGTCTTTCAATGCGTCTTCGGCAATTTATTACTTTTGGAAATTTCCATTATTGGTTAAGTGGTTACGTAGAAGTACCGAGACTCCTTAAGACGGTGAAAACTTTTCACTTCCTTTACAAAATAACAGAGTATACCTACAATGCAACAACTCTCCACCTCAGCTGCAAATGTACAAATTACTCGTAGTCTCGGAAAACCCCACACCCAAACTCAAACTTCCCTCAAAGTCTAACTTTCATGTGCGCTCCTTTGCAATTTCCATGAACATCAAGTGTTTGTACTGGGCAGCACATGCCACCTTCTAAGTCTTGATTCTTTTCGTGCTACCACCTGGGGTTTTGCTAGTTTCCTATCTCTCTACTACTGCATTCATGTTTGTACAACAAAGTGCAGTCTCTATTTCATGTGACTAAATACATCAATACAGACACCACCCTACTTATGAACATTCAACTCACAAACATTCAGAGATACAACCAAACAGGATTGAAAATCAAAATTGTGTTTGGAGTGGCTCCCTTTGCCACCCAGAAGTTCAAATTTTCTTCTGTGTATACAGTACTGTATGTACAGTGTACTGTGTTTCAGGATGAAAAAAATGTACAGTACTGTATTGACTTTATAACACACCATACTTAAACAAAATACAGTAACCAGTTTACAAACAATTCAACATACAAACAGCCGTCCGGAAAATAACTCGTTCGTAAGTAGGGTCAGGCTGTACTTACCAGTGCATCCACGTTTTGGAGCTATGGGCCACGTGTCCAGCGTCCCTTCCGTCTTAGTATTTCAGTTCAGTGCAGTGACCTTTATGTGCTCGAGAGGTTTTACTTGCGAGTCAGTTCCTCAATCTGAAATAAAATGGGGTTCTTCAGTATTGCTGACGTAAGAGTAAAGGTATTTCCAACACTTTCCTAAAATGTTCTTATTTGTGACGTTACATTTAGACCAAAACCTTTCACTTTAATCTTGCATGGTTCATTACTCTTGTTTTTGCCAACTGCATTAAAAACCAGATCTTGAAGTATCTTATTCAATGTATACTAATACGTCCTTTGACTGATGCAAATTTCTAACCAGATATTAATAAAGAAGTGATGAAATGTGGTACTCTGTTAACTCGAGGTTAAAAACTCGTAATTATAACACTTTAAAGTACACTAGGACTTCAAAAAACTTTAGTAGAGAGACAATACTGCCACAGATATCAAAGACTTCAATAAAACTCCCCTTCTCATCATAGGTAATTAAGTAATAAACTAGTCCTGTCTCCTTAATCTGGCAAAAATTGCCCGGAACATTAACCAATAATATTGTATTCCTAACACTTCAGTATAAAGCTTGGGTAACAATCTGGGTGATGTAAGTTAGATTCAGGCAGTTCCTCTTTGATATACATAACCCACAAAAAAGGCCTTAGCGTCTGGGGGTTCTATAGTAATATTATTCTGACAGTGTGTTACAGACCATAATATAATGTGAGTATGCAATATGCAACTGCTTAAATTGGGATGCCTGTAATCGATAACGATGCTAAATCAAAGCCTTACAACTATACAAGATAAGCCATTAACCCTCTAACGCCGAGCCTCTGTTTACAAAAGTGTCTGTCGTATGCCGGAGGCGTTCGGGAGTTAGCGCCGAAGCGGAAAAAATTTTTTGTTCAAAAAATCACAGCACACTTAGTTTTCAATATTAAGAGTTCATTTTTGGCTCCTTTTTTTGTCATTGCCTGAAGTTTAGTATGCAACCATCAGAAATGAAAAAAATATCATTATCATATATAAATATTGAAATATATGACAGCGCAAAAAAAAAAAATTCATATATAATTGTATACAAATCGAGCTGTGACCAAAACGGTTAAAGCTAACGAGTTATTTTTTTCCTTTGTATTGTACACTAAATTGCAATGATTTTGGTATATAACAAATTGTAAAATGATCAAAGCAACACAGAGAAAATATTATCACAAAATGATGCATGAATTCGTAACGCGCGGACGTAAAAAAAAAGTTTTTTTTTTTAAATTCACCATAAATCGAAATAGTGTGCTAGAGACTTCCCGTTTGTTGCAAAATGAAGGTAACTGATTGAATATTACTAGACTGTAAGTGTTTTAGTTTACAATTGCAGTTTTTGTCCATTTCGGTCGAGTTAAAGCTGACCGAAAGTAGAATTTTTTCTATTTATCGTGATTTATATGAAAATATTTCAAAACTGATAAAAGCTACAACCATGAGTTATATTTTGTTGTATTCTACATGAAATTGCGCACATTTTCATTATAAAACTTTATGTAACGACTAAAATAAAACGGTGCAAACATTACGACAAAGTGACGAAAGAATTTCTGAGATGTTCGGCCGAGTTACCGCGCAGACGTAAGGAAAGTTTTTTTTTCAAAAATTCACCATAAATTTAAATATTGTGCTACAGACTTCCAGTTTGTTGCAAAATGAAGGTACATGATTGAATATTACTAGAATGTAAGGGTTTTAGCTTACAATTACGTTTTTCGATCATTTCGGTCGAGTTAAAGTTGACCGAAGGTTGAAATTTTGGCACTTATCGTGATTTATATGGAAATATTTCAAAACTGATAAAAGCTACAACCATGAGTTATTTTCTGTTGTATTCTACATGAAATTGCGCACATTTCCATATATGAAATTTTATGTAACGACTAATATAAACCGGTGCAAACATTACGACAAAGTGACGAAAGAATTTCCGAGATGTTCGGCTGAGTTACCGCGCGGATGTAAGGAAAGTTTTTTTTTCAAAAATTCACCATAAATCGAAATATTGTGCTACAGACTTCCAGTTTGTTGCAAAATGAAGGTACATGATTGAATATTACTAGAATGTATGAGTTTTAACTTACAATTGCGTTTTTCGACCATTTCAGTCGAGTTAAAGTTGACCGAAGGTTGAAATTTTGGCACTTATCGTGATTTATATGGAAATATTTCAAAACTGATAAAAGCTACAACCATGAGTTATTTTCTGTTGTATTCTACATGAAATTGCGCACATTTCCATATATAAAATTTTATGTAACGACTAATATAAACCGGTGCAAACATTACGACAAAGTGACGAAAGAATTTCTGAGATGTTCGGCAGAGTTACCGCGCGCGGACGTAAGGGAAAAGTTTTTTTCAAAATTCACCATAAATTGAAATATTGTGCTAGAGACTTCCAATTTGTTGCAAAATGAAGGTAAATGATTGAATATTACTAGAATGTAAGAGTTTTAGCTTACAATTGCATTTTTCAACCATTTCAGTCTAGTCAAAGTTGACCGAAGGTTGAAATTTTTTGTAGTCGACGTACGGTACGTCCACTCGGCACCCAACATACAATTTTAGTCAACGTACGATACATCCAGTCGGCGTTTAAGGGTTAAGAGGCTATAATTAACTTGAAGATCAATTTTTTTTATTGACTATAACAGTTTAAAAGTTCACGAGCTAACCAATAGCAAATACGTGCTGCATAAGTCTATTAAATCTTTAATATTTAGTTCTTTCATTACAAAAACCCTAACTCATATAAACCATAAGAAAGGTTTCAATTTACGAGGATACTCACAACAGCAGAATGAGGAGACCCTGTTAAGTTTGAACGGAAGAGGGAAGCAGCCACTGCTACTACTCTAGACTGTTTCTCTAGCTAGTCTTTGAGGTGGCACTGGGCCAATGTCTCTTGACATCGTAGCTCTAAACTGTCTCTTGTATGGTTGCTCACAAGCCAGGGCTTTGTGGAAGCTGGTCCAGTCCATACGAGCATAAGTGCTTTGGCCGAAATACTGAAAAGTAAAGTAACAAAATATTTTGACTTCATCCTTGAAAGCTTGGAGGGTTCTTGCAAAAGATCAGGGTTCATTACCATGATATATTGTCTTCCTTTTTCCAGAGAACTAGACTAGTGAACAATAATTAAATATTAGTTTTTATTATCAATATCTTCACTTACACTGGATCTAAACCATACGCTTATCTAGCTTTGCTTTGGAAATGAAAAGTGATATGTGTGTTCCTTACCATTATTAAGCAACAATTGGCCGCATTACTATAATGTTATAGAAAAATCTCAGCTTCCATCTCCTATATCATGGCTGTGATGCCCAAGGACCTGAGGAACGAGAAAGTTATTAGTACTGTAGAGTTTTAGTTGAATCCAAAGTAAACTCTAACAGATTGATTAGCAGTTATGACTTGGACAATTGACGGACGGTCTCTTGTTTGCCACATTTTCATAAGTTGTATTTTAACAGCAGCATCAATATGCAGTAAGTGTGCCTCACTGTCAAACTTCTCAGTTCCAGAAGTTCTTTGTTCCTCACACCATTGGACTGTGGAACAGTTTTCACGAGGATGTCATACAACTGGAAGTTTAGCAGTTCAAGCAAAGATGCAGTGCATTGCTACCCTAATACAATTCAATTTGCATTTTAATATTTTACTTTCATTCTTATTTATCGATTAATTTGCTAATTTATCTGTTTTGCTAATAACAGCTCTCCCTGTATTTCCCATTACTGTACTTTATATTACTTCTTTTAAATGAGCACCATAATCTTTGGAAGCTTGGATTTCAAGTCAATGGCTCCTGTGGTGGGTTTGTTCTATATGAATAGGGTTCGTCTTTGGAATAATAATAATAATAATAATAATAATAATAATAATAATAATAATAATAATAATAATAGGAAAAAGACCTTCTTTAATATAGGTTTTGTTTAACAAAATGGCAGTTTCAACAGCATTTATTTTATATAGTAAACACTCAATTCGTCTCATCAATTGCTTTTCTTGCGCTGGAATGGTTGCAAGCAATTGACTGATATTCATTTCCAGTGGTTTAGTGATGTGTAGGAGGTAGTTCTCGTGGGGTGTCGACTAGTTTCGCCCTTCTCGTTAGGGCATCATTCAGGACAGGATCACATCACAGCCATTGCATCCTGCGATCCTGTCCTGAATGATGCCCTAACGAGAAAGGCAAAACTAGTCGACACCCCACGAGAACTACCTCCTACACATCACTCAACCACCGGAAATGAATATCGGTCAATTGCTTGCAACCATTCCAGCGCAAGGAAAGCCACTGATAAGACGAATTGAGCGTTTACTATATAAAATAAATGCTGTTGAAACTGCCATTTTGTTTAACAAAACCAATAATAATAATAATAATAATAATAATAATAATAATAATAATAATAATAATAATAATAATAATAATAATAAAGAACAATACTGTATATGGAGGCTAAGAATTTCAACAAATAATGCTGCAAGTCTATGGAGTGAAGACCCAAGAGCCTCTATGTGGTCAGGAACATCCAAAAAATACCTGTAACACCTCCCCTCAGTGGACTCCTGTACTTATCAGCTACTTTTGATGATTATTTTTCCCTATGCCAACCATTTCAGCTGTGATAAATCTTCTAAATACGACTCTTAAATTGTCTGTTAAGTGTAATGTACAGGTCAATGTAAGTTGGGAACTATGAGGTCATTCAGCACCGAAAGAAAAATTATGAGAAAAAAGATTTTCAAGGAGCAACATTTGCAATATGAAACAATTGTTAGAGAAGGGTGACAAGTAAGGAGGAGGTAAAAGAATACGAACAGAGGTACAGCAAAAGGAATGAAAGCGGTCGCAGCTACGGGTCCCGGAAGGGACGCCGCAAAGAACCTCAAGTGATGCCTACAGTGCACCGCACGAGGTGCATATATGGTCTTTGTTGTAACAGACACTGTTACTTATGAGGAAGGTCAAGGCTACCAAAGGTGTTGCTATATACCTAATCCTGTACAGTATCTAGTTAACAGCTCAACTGACCCTGTTGAAAACTCATTTCTGTTTTGGGCTTGAGAAGTAACGAGTATGCTATCCTTCCTGCCTTTAGTGTAAGAGTTGAGAAGTAACGAGTGTGATATTCTTCCTGCCTTTAGTGGAGGAGTTGAGAAGTAACGAGTGTGCTAATTCTTCCTGCCTTTAGTGGAGGAGTTGAGAAGTAACGAGTATGCTATTCTTCCTGCCTTTAGTGGAGGAGTTGAGAAGTAATGAGTATGCTGTTCTTCCTGCCTTTAGTGGAGGAGTTGAGAAGTAATGAGTATGCTATTCTTCTTGCCTTTAGTGGAGGAGTTGAGAAGTAACGAGTATGCTGTTCTTCCTGCCTTTAGTGGAGGAGTTGAGAAGTAATGAGTTTGGTATTCTTCCTGTCTTTAGTGGAGGAGTAGAGAAGTAATGAGTATGCTATTCTTCCTGCCTTTAGTGGAGGAGTTGAGAAGTAACGAGTACGCTATTCTTCCTGCCTTTAGTGGAGGAGTTGAGAAGTAATGAGTATGCTATTCTTCCTGCCTTTAGTGGAGGAGTTGAGAAGTAACGAGTGTGATATTCTTCCTGCCTTTAGTGGAGGAGTTGATATGTAATGAGTATGCTAATTCTTCCTGCCTTTAGTGGAGGAGTTGAGAAGTAACGAGTATGCTATTCTTTCTGCCTTTAGTGTAAGAGTTGAGCAGTAACAAGTATACTGTTCTTCCTGCCTTTAGTGGAGGAGTTAAGAAGTAACGAGTATGCTAATTCTTCCTGCCTTTAGCGGAGGAGTCCAATTTTGCTTGATGTACAGTCCAGTTTGAGCACAACGCAAAGACATCTAAGAAGTTTGCTATATGGGAAGATAAACTCAGGAAGAAGGGTCATAAAACATGACAGGTTCGCTAACACATGCACAGGGCCTAATAAGGGAGGCGGGGTGTACAAAGTCATTAACAGAACTGGAGCTGAAATATAAAATTTAGGCCAGGCCCCAAGTGCTAAGACCTATGAAGTCATTCAATGCTGAAAATAATGAGGAAGTAATTGCTTGGAGAGGGTGCAGAGTAAGTGGGAAGAAAGAGAATATGAATGGAGGAATAGTAAAATTATTATCATTCTTATTTTGAAAATGAAGCCTTTTCATGTGGAGCTAGCCCACATGCGCCACTGACTTGAAATTCAAGCTTCCAAAATGTATTAAAATGCAAGGAGAATTAGCATTAGGAATGAAAGGGGTTGCAGCTAAGGGTTGACGGGACGCCTACAGTGCACCATGTGAGGTACACTGATGGCACTAAAACCCCTACAAGGAACCATTAACGGGAGTAACGGCGACAGAGGGTATGTACCGTTTTGCCAACACGGTGATGCTGTCTTAATGAAAAGTTGGCAGTCTTTGGGTAATACAAGACACACCCCTCAAAAGCTACAGTGGTCTCCGACTCCAATTCACCAAGCAAGGAAAGTAAGAGCGGACACCTTCATGTTGGAGTGGAAAATAAGATTTAGGCCGAACGCCAAGCACTGAAAGGGAAATCAAGTGTGAAAAGGTTTTAAAGATATAATAGGGGGAAAACCTCAAAGCAGTTGCACCATGAAACAACTGTTAGGAGGGGGTGGAAAGTAAGATGGAAGGGCATTTGAACGGAGGTACACTAAGAGGAATGAAAGGGGTTGTAGCTAGGGGACGCAGACGTGCTACAAAAAACTTTGTTCATGAGGAACTCTTCAAAGATTCAACACAGCAATATTTCTTAGTATTTTCTTGTTCTTAATTCTCGGAGAAAATCTCTGCTTGTGGGGGAACAGGAATATCAAATCTGGCCAAATGCCAAGCACTGGGAACTGAGGTCATTCAGTGCTCAAAGGGAAATTGAGAGTAAATTATCATTACATATTATCATTTAAAAAATACTCATAGTAGCATGGGTCTTGAAATGGAGAAACAAATCCACAGTTATGTATATATACTGTACATATAATTACAGACAAATCTGTACAGAGAGCTTTCGGGAAGCAGTTCGATTCCCCTTTTCAATGAGACTGAAAAGAGGAATCAAAGTTTCCTGAAAGCTTTCTGTACAGATTTTTCTTTAAATATATGTACATATACATAACTGTGGATTTGTCTCTCTGCTATTACTATTATTCAGAAGATGAACCCTTTTCATAAGGAACAAGCCCAGATTGACTTGAAATTCAACCTTTCAAGGAATACGGTGCTCGTTTGAAAGGAGTAACAGAAAGTAACAGGAAATACAGAAAGAAGATAGTTATTAGAAAAGAAAAAATAAATTAACCCATTTATAAATAAAGATAAAAATGTAATTAAATTATAAAAGACAAGAACTGCTTTAGGGCAGAATGCATTGCACCTTCACATAAAGTTATGAGGTTCCTATTTTAAAGGTGTAACAAGATGCAAACCTCACAGTTGCACATGAAAAACCTGTTAGGGGAGGGTGGGAAATATGGCAGAAGAAAGAGACTATGAACAGAGGTACAGTAAAAGGAGTAAAGGGGGTTGCAGCTGAAGACTCTTGAGACACAGCCATAAATTCCTTGTAATTAGGACATGGAATGGAATATGCACATAATTTACAATGATGCTGTAGTATTACTGGAATGCCAAGACCTTTTTTGGGGCTTCAACAAAGAAGGTATTTGGGACTAAAAGAGAGAGAATGAGAGATACTTGACACAATATCTGACGGTTTCAGAATGTTATTTCTCCAAAATACAATAAACACAATACTGTTTGAGACATTATTTTTGCAGAATTTATACAGAACTGCATTATTTTTAACACAATACTGTTTGAGACATTATCTTTGCAGAATTTATATAGAACCACATTATTTTTAATGGTTGGAACTTATGACAGCCTCTGCACAGTGCTACCTGTCGAGAATATCTGCCTTCAAATGCCGATCAAGATCCAATCTACGAGACGACCAAATATGCAAATACTAGTGGATTAGACCCTCTTACAGATTTGATATAGCATTTTTCTACAGGCTTAAGTTCCAAATGTTACTCTAAAGGTACAGTTCGTAACCCTGGTCACTTATTTATTGCTTAGTTTGATACTTCTGGAGGGTAAAGCAGATTTCAGTACGTATGAAATATATATATATAAAAAACGACAGACGGGAATTATAGCAAATACTCTTGCAATTGTATTGGCCCTTAGTTTATTGATAGATTAATGAGTTGTTTTCAAGATTACCAAACCAGAGAAGAAAAACAGTTCTTATTCATAAACAATATTCGTAAACTTACCGATTTCAATGGCTGAGTTCTGTCTTATTTGCGAAGGTCGAACACTACGATTTTCCTCGACACCCATCTTCTTAGTTGAAACAGCAGTCTGGTCCATTATCACCAAATTTTAAGTCATTTCAATACACCCACAAAACCCATTTGCTACAGCCCAATTCGTATCTGAACGCATACTATAATCTGACTTCCTAAAAAACTGACAAGATTTTTGTTTTTCGTGTTAGTACGGTAATAAAAAAATGAACTGATTTTCATACAAGCAGAATGAAGTTTACATCATTAAGCTCAATTGACAAATCTTTATTTTTCATAGCTAACAAACCTGCAGCCTTAAACTAAGGCTATCAATTTCATGATTCTTACATACCACCTAGCAAAAACATAACCTAAAGTGTTTACTTTGCAATTCTGAATTTCTACCACTACGAGTATTTTGACTTCCCGATTTTGCCATCTTAATTTACTATCAAAGCAATACTTTTTTTGACGATGTTTACAACTTATCTCAAAACGATACATATGAAATAAGAGACCACTTAATAGTTTTGCTATGGGCAAGTTCTTATCTACGTTGTATGTTAGAGAACTGGCTCCACTAATTCATCAAATGCCGTATCTGAATTTAGTGATACGAAGGTAAAAAAAAAAAGCTCTTTGTTAAATGCAGTGGAATCAATATTATATCACTTCTTTCCTGTTTTAGAAAGTACGTCAGACGGCTTGAACTGTATTAAACTGTCTTTATGGATCTACAGAAATGACTTAAAAGCTAAACAACTGTAGGTCTTGCAGCATGTGGTGTCTGTAAAAAAAAGAATCTACATTAATAACTTATTTTACAAAAGGATTCAACACAAATCATCACGGATAAAGAGTCTTTGATTGCCACAAAACTGTACTGCACAATTTCTTAGGTTATACAGTTGCTTGAGGCAATAAAAACCACACCGTGCAGTTTGTTACATTGCAGTAATGAACCAAATAATTATTCAACTCTGTAATTAAAAAACAAAACAAACATTACCACTGTGGCCTGCCACATATAAGGACATTTACTGTGGCACTACATCTAAATTTCTCAGGAAAAAGTGCCACATATGAAGACATTTACTGTGGCACTACATCTAAATTTCTCAGGAAAAAGTGCCACATATGAAGACATTTACTGTGGCACTACATCTAAATTTCTCAGGAAAAAGTGCCACATATAAAGACATTTACTGTGGCACTACATCTAAATTTCTCAGGAAAAAGTGCCACATATAAAGACATTTACTGTGGCACTACATCTAAATTTCTCAGGAAAAAGTGCCATATAAAGACATTTACTGTGGCACTACATCTAAATTTCTCAGGAAAAAGTGCCACATATAAAGACATTTACTGTGGCACTACATCTAAATTTCTCAGGAAAAAGTGCCACATATAAAGACATTTACTGTGGCACTACATCTAAATTTCTCAGGAAAAAGTGCCACATATAAAGACATTTACTGTGGCACTACATCTAAATTTCTCAGGAAAAAGTGCCACATATAAAGACATTTACTGTGGCACTACATCTAAATTTCTCAGGAAAAAGTGCCACATATAAAGACATTTACTGTGGCACTACATCTAAATTTCTCAGGAAAAAGTGCCACATATGAAGACATTTACTGTGGCACTACATCTAAATTTCTCAGGAAAAAGTGCCACATATAAAGACATTTACTGTGGCACTACATCTAAATTTCTCAGGAAAAAGTGCCACATATAAAGACATTTACTGTGGCACTACATCTAAATTTCTCAGGAAAAAGTGCCACATATAAAGACATTTACTGTGGCACTACATCTAAATTTCTCAGGAAAAAGTGCCACATATAAAGACATTTACTGTGGCACTACATCTAAATTTCTCAGGAAAAAGTGCCACATATGAAGACATTTACTGTGGCACTACATCTAAATTTCTCAGGAAAAAGGTTTTAAACACCCATCAGTAATGTCGAATGCAACTGACAATAATGACTCTGCTACAAATGATGCTAAACACAATCTCGAATTTGTTTCATAGTTCAGAATCTCTAGACGACAGACAAATCTTGTGGAATGGTGGGTAGTGTCTCATTTCCTTCATACAATATCTCTTAAAGTAATTTTTTCACACCCAGCGTGTTTCTGTTTGACATAGCATATTTCAGCTACTTAATACAATGAAACAAAATACACAGCATCATATCAGCAGCAAATCAATAAGTTAATGATGAAAATTCAATTCACCAAATCTACTACTATTCTGCAATGCTTGTTATTTTCTCCTGAAACATTTTTAATGTTATGACTTCACCCTCTGATATTTTCCTGTCATAATTACTTGCATGTGATTAGCAAATTCCAGTACTTTTGACGGAAAGCTTTTGAGAAAAAGTATGGTGCAGTAAGCTTTACATATCCATAATTAAGCTGACCCACTGTATATGGACCGATAAGCTGATTTACTTTACACCTATTATATTGGAAGCTTAACCTTTCTTCTTTAAGGATCTATGAAGTTAGTTTAATGTGTCAAATTTTGACACATTATTCAACATTGAGAAACATCCGTTTTTTCGTTCACATAATACAAGCTGCTTCAAACATCAATATCACATTTTATTCAAAACTATAAAAATCCATTAGTAATTAGTAAATATAATCTCTTTTTATACCACTGATAAAACTAATACCAAGATAGTGAACTGAAATTGGAAAACAATATCAATTTTTTTAAGATAAATACCTTGATATGACTTTTAACAAAGCTTATAGGTTGTGGGCTAGATACTTCCATATACAAAGTAGCAACTGAACTAACATGCAATTGGATGTATCTAGCCTATAGCCTATAAACTTCAAGTTAAAACTCACATCAAAATCATATGATAAATACCTTGACATGACTTTTAACTCAAAGCTTTTAGGCTATAGGCTGGATACTTCCATACACAGGACATGCAACATAATTAACATTTGTTTGTCAATTAAAACAACCAAAACATCCTTCAATATAATGTGCTAAATAACTAGAAATCCTGTAGATTTAATGTGCTAAATAACTAGAAATCCTGTAGGTTTAACTTTGGTCTTTGGAATCAAAGTCAAGTGGGACTCAAAATTCTGAAAAAAAAGTTAAGGTCTTGACATCAAGCCCAACCTGTTTCCTGTACCTACCAGTTGATGGAAGACGAAAATCATCACTTCTGTGCCAGAATTCACCAACAGCCCAATTAAAGTCAGATTTGACAGAGGGGGGACAAATGCTCAAGTCTATTCAAAAGAACTTTAAACGAAAAGGAAAATTATCACACCCAAGCAAAGATTCACCAACAGCCCAACTGAAATACGCGTATAGTAGACAGACGAACAAATGCTCAAGTCTCTAACAGGAGTCATTGGGATAGATATTCAGAAATGTCATCGATCTGTCATTACAGAGTAAGATCATTGGAATGGCTGTCATCAGTGATCCTTCCTCCATCAAAAAGAATCTCCACACCAAAATGGATTGTGGGAATTAAAATCCCCAAGAAGCTGAAAAACTTGAGGGAACTGATTGACTAATGCTTGAGTCTCTTTTAAAGTAGATCTGGACCTAGGGAGAAAATGGTCATCTCACAATCGAACAATACATATACATATAACTGCTTCAAGAACAGTGTTCAGAGGAACACAGGAATGTTGCAGAGACTTGGCAATAATTATTGCAACACCTCCACAAGTATGACTGTGATCAGTGAGATTCATTTCGTAAGTATATATATAAGGATTGTATAATGCATCACCTACTTTGGTATCTTGAAGGCACACACCACCTGGAGTATGACTGTGTAAATTAACTTGAAGTCTTCAGACCCATTATTTTCTGTTCCCAGCCAATTTACTCTTTGTCTGGCCTTGCAATGTATTCACATTACAAGGACAGAGATTTGTGTCAAATTTATTGGACCTAGAATTAAGATTTCTCTTCATGGCTTCTGAAGAAGAGTGACTTCTCCTAAATACCTGGTTTATCTAGTCTTTGCAATCTTATAA
Organism: Macrobrachium rosenbergii; assembly: GCA_039081455.1. Lineage (NCBI taxonomy): Eukaryota > Metazoa > Arthropoda > Malacostraca > Decapoda > Palaemonidae > Macrobrachium > Macrobrachium rosenbergii. The sequence goes on from JANJGK010000049.1 coordinate 806,482, forward strand.
CAAGACTCAGGAACCTTTGCAATTACTTCGTTGGTTACAGTAATAATCTCCGATTCTTTACCTAGAGGAAGCCAGGGTTGAGTTTTGAGTAATAACAGACTTCACACGGCTGAACCTATTCATTCAGCATTCCGGGGCCTTTGGCCTACCATAAGCAAGGCTCAAGCCATCAGACAACACCAGTAGCTATTGTTTAACCAGTTTTGAAAGGAGCATTTGATTAGCAAAATCTAAGCTCACACAGGCCAAATATATCACGTATATCCACAATGCTAGAATATGCTCCTGTATTCTTGAACATTAATTTACAGTAGTTATCTTGAGAAGATGAATGCTTACAGTCCACTGGAATAAATTGCAAAAGCTTTTGAGAATCTGAAAGACTACTTGCAGTGGACATACTGTGTGCATACTGAAAATTCGAATTAATCTTACGAAAACACTGGCAAAAGTAGTACACCAAGAAGTGTGCTAGGTCCAATCCTCTTTCATATGTGTACTACAAGGACGTGATATAAAATACTCTTTCGTACTGCAAGCCCAAGTATCCAAAGCATGGTTCAACTAGTCAGCTACATAAAATAAATCTAGATCTCAAAGTGACAGCAATCATGGTAAAAGACAAAAGCCACAATGAACCCCATTTTATTGTTCCAAATTCCCTGCTAACATTCTCCATAGCTCACCCTTCCCTCCAAACTTACCTGTTTTACAATTCATTGTAAGGATACATAAAACATTAATTTACATATACCTGTATACCCACATTTTGATTTGATATTCTGTCTCCTGTACATTTAAATTGCAGTAAAATCAATTTTTTCCCAGGTTAAAAATACACTCACAGAATAGTTATAATCACCATTTGAGTACCTTACCCAGCCATATTACACCATAAGCTATTGCCACATAGATTTCTAGTACTTTTTCAAAAACATCAGAGGACTGAAACCAGATACCAATAGGTGCACCTTGTCTCTAGTAAGACAAGTGGCTAACTTAAGAATTACATCCTCAACAGCCCTATAAATCAAAACACTGAATTGCTACCCATACAAACACACTTACAGTTATCCGTTTAAGTCACTACAAAACTACAGTGGTAATAAAAAAGATCGCAAGCACACAAAATCAATCCCTTGATTTGGGTAAATTCTGTTTCTCTGAAAAATCTGCTGTGAACCTCTGAATGTCATCAGTCACAGAAAAGTGGGGAAAACAATCGCGTCTCAATTTTACGACATAAAAAAACTCAAATCATACACTGTTCCCAACCTGGATGCTTGTGAGTAATGGCCGTACACAACAAGTCTTTTTAGTTGCAAATGTGTGGACTTGAATCACAGCCTGCCTATGGTTTCCTGAAGAATGCCCATAACATTTTTTGTTTGTTCTTGTGAATGGTAGCGCCTGTACTATTCGTATTTAAGAAGATCTATGGACCAGTGGCAGTTCCCAATATCCTGGTTCCTGTAAAAAAAAACTCCTATTAATACAAATTAAATGTCAGAATTGAAAATTATCAATAATTTCACACTGAACTTTTTCAAAGAGGTATGTGTGTTCAATAACATTGTCCAATCCCAGAAAACTCACTACTCAATATGGTTTTACTACAACAACCTAACCTTTGTATCTTAAGTCATACAAGTTACAACTAATGAACTAGAATTGTTGTTATGGAAATTCAATCTACTGAGAATTTCTGACTCTTACTTTCTTAAGTAAAGATTAAAGCAACAGATGTCAACTGTATATACAGTTATACACACACACACACCGGGCTAACCTGAACCCCAACAGCAGCTCAAGATCAGATCACATACTAATTTTTATATCTTAAAGTTCTCCAGTAGACATGAAGTCCACACCATCACCCAGGAAATTCGCAAACAGAAATAAAATAACCTCAATGAAAATGGGTTCGACAGACATTTCAACATCACAGGCAATGTAAACATCTGTGGCACAAACTCTGGTGTAAAAGCATCTGTGTTGAATGTGGGAAAGAGGAACACATAATGAAACTGATTTTAATCTTGTGGCATAGAGTAACGCTTCTTCAATAATGACCCCATCCAAGACCAGATGAAACACGACTATTGGTTTTACATACTCCAACGCACTGGCAAAAGGGAACCATGCTGGTTGCATAGAAACAGTTGATTTTGAGAACTCGAAAGAAAGATGTGGTTTTGAAAACAATACAAGGAAGGGAAGGCAGCACTGAAATTCCGCTGGAGACGACGTTGACAGTCCCTTGATATAAAATATTGAAAGACAACAGAGAAATGAACCAGTTCTGTTATGATGATTGTACCATTAGATCAGGTGAGGAACACTGAATACAAGAGGAAGCAGAAAGAGTACTAGATAGTAAGGGAAAATGCCAAAAAGAGGAAACTACAGAAACTAGATAGAATGAATGTTAAAACAAAGTACAAAATACTGGAAAATATACCATCCAAAGTGGCTCGTACAAACATGCTAAAAATGAAAAACACTAAAGGTGTGTAATTATGCCCGAGATGTAACATATAATATAAATTTTCATAACAAAATCTGGATACTTACTGTTAAAGTTAGCTTATATCCCCTTGTCAGAGAGACAAAGCTGTCACAATAATTTTCTCTTACAAATAACTAAAAAAACCTAAGTTCCATATTGCATATTTTTTATGCGAAACCGGACAAGATTCTTCTCTCAGTTTTGGGAAGGAATTTCAACCAGTGTCAAAAAATAAGCATATCTTAGTTTAACCAGACCACTGAGCTGATTAACAGCTCTCCTAGGGCTGGCCCGAAGGATTAGATTTATTTTTACGTGGCTAAGAACCAATTGGTTACCTAGCAACGGGACCTACAGCTTATTGTGGAATCCGAACCACATTATAGCAAGAAATGAATTTCTATCACCAGAAACAAATTCCTCTTGTTCTTCACTGGCCGGTCGGAGAGTCAAACTCGCGACCAACAGAGTGGTAGCTGAGAACGGAACCCGCTCACCCAGCGAGGAACTTCAGCCAGTGTCAACAGCCGTAGAAGTAACTGAATTCATCTCCATGCTGGAGTTATTGCAATTATATTTTGACGCCATGCTGGGTTCATAACCCCATATCATCAAGACAAGATAACAAGGAGAAAGTCTAAAAGGGTGGAAAAGTAATGTACTTAAATAAGCCAATGCAAGTGTGATAGCCAATTGCTTAAACTGGAACAGCTGAAAGAAGATAATTATATCCAAACACTGCCAGTTCCAAACCTTGCACTTTTAAAAGATAAGACATTAAGTGGCTATATTTAACACAGCAGAGCCATTTTTCGAACATGTTAATTTAAAAGTTTACAAGCATCAAAAATAAAACAAAATTAGAGAGCCTATATAATTGCTAACTTAAGATTTTCTATTGAAATTAACTTATATATATCACAGGAGAGGCTACAGTTTCTAAGAAGACTTACCTTAAATTTAAATTGCGGTCCAGCAAACCTCATGTCAAATGGGGACTCTCAATATTTTTCCTCTGCATTTCAGTCCAGCAAACTTCATGTCAAAATGGGTCTACTTTATTGCATTAGTTTCACCCTGAAATAAAATGTGGTCCTTCAGTACTGAATTCAAAAGGTCAGAAGTCGTCCATTAATAATCTTAGCCTATCTCTCATGTCAATACAAGTGCCCTGTGCATTAAGAATGATTCAGTAACGATGTGGAAAGGTACCACAGAAACAATGCAGGCACATCACAGGTGGGCCACAAATAATACAGGCCTGTCTCCAGTTCACTAAAACTATTCTGCAAATCAAAATTGCCCGATAATAATGTAGTCCTGACTGACTCACCACAAATGCAGTAATCACAGATCTAAAATGCAGTTCAAGAGCAAAATTCTCTCATATAACTCAACTTTGACAAGCAGGAAAGTCAAGGTTTGATTGACACGGGCAGAACAAAAATCATTGGAGATTATGATTACCATGTTATGAGGATGCCTAAGGTGTCTTCATAAAAAAAATGCTCTATGTTGATGTGACTGATTTTATATAAACTTGGCTAGGAAGCCAAACACGGGGGGCTTTCTAAAGAGGGAGTTGGAGTGGCTGGACAGTACGATGGAGGACAGGAGGTGGGAATGGAGGTGAAGTAAAAGGCTAAAAAGCAGGTGTAGGTAGGTGCAAAGATGGCACCACCCCCTACAGGGACATTACCAGAACTGAAAAACAGAGTAAATTAAAGTAAAAATCATACGGCTATTTCATCACACTAAAACTAGCATGGATTTCCACGTAAAATGAACCGTTCCATTCAATGAATTCAGATTTAACTGAGTATAATAACATACCATGAAACTAATTCAGTCTACATGAAATTCCACAAGAGAAATTTAGCAAACACTGAGGTTTTACTGCACAGTACAAGGAATCCTCACATCTACATAAAAGTAAAAACCTCTACAGTAATTACATGGCACATCTGAATATGAATTGAATTCCTATACAAATTATACAAAGAATATCCTGAATCCTGGTCACCACAGAGAATTACGAACTCTTAGTTTTGTAGACCACCAGTTTTTAACTGGAGTTCATGGCAAGCAAAAGTGCTCCTAATTGTACCAGATTCAACGTTATCCAGTTGAGCAAATGCAGTCTTTAACGGGTCTGACGTTTACACCAAATTCAGCACAACAGTTCTGTTTTTATTTAGGCCTTACCATTCCAGGATGTGAATCCAGGTGATAATGGGTCATCTTGGCCCACTCAAGTATCAGAAGCAAACAGCTCCTTGACGTTTAGTTCTTTGTAGCAAGAGTATTCTCCTAAGTGCTCAGCCTGAAAGAAAAACCTTTAATCAGATCCTGATGACGTTATTTCAAGGCACTGCTCTCTAAAATGTGCTGAAATCCATCTGCATTTCAGAACTTATATCTAAAACTACTGAACAAAATCTAACACACCAAGTTGCAAGAAAGGTTTATAAACTTCAGAATTATACCATCATTACCCACTGAATATCTTTTCAACACACTATTATTACTTTCCATAAAAATTCATCTTTCAAAGGTAAGTCACTGCACTTAAGAGGCTTCTTAAAACTGTACAAAATAGCTGCAAAATAGCCTCACGTACCTAAAGTCATTCTTTGAAGATTGCAACTGATCATATCAAATCCATTACTTACTGAGCTGGTAGTTCATCCTATCAAATTCAGTAGTCCTATTTGCCAATGCTAGCTGAACTATCTATATGAACCGTACGTCTTATGGATTTTTACTGCTGGGTTCTCAGAAGTCAGACACTGGTTTCCACAAGTACCTGGACCTGACACTTGACTCTACTTCTTACTAGAATGGCTACACAACTTTTTTTTTGTGGTTCTGTCAATGTATCTGACTCAACACTATAATTCCACTCAGTCAGTCTGTCTCAGTAACAATTCAATGCACCCTAAGCTGTTCATTATTTTAAAAAACTCGCACGATCTGAAATGGGATTGCTGTTTGTGTACAGGAACTTAGCCTCTTAATGGAGGGGGATCTTGGATTTCATTGACAAAAAGAGTGTAACTAAAATTAGGATGACCCAAACATTTCACAAACTAATATTCATTCAGTAATTTACGTAAAGTATACAACACTCTTCACATCTACAATCAAACTTCCATTGCACCAACTCTCAGTGTCTTTTTACCTCCGGTCTATATTCAATTCAGCTCCTTCAGAATTTCTACGAACATGGATATTTATACTGACTAATAAAAACTTTTGCTTTAAAATCTAGACTCTTTTAGTACTACAAATCACATTTTACCAGTTTCCTAATCCTCCATGTTCATGTCCATGACAAGAATTTAAAGTGTTACACCCTATCTGAATGCAGTATACTAGACATAAGACAGAATTTCATACTACATATTATTCAAGACTCACCCTGGATAACCCGGATTTTGATGTCATAAGCCAGCGGTCAGGTGGAGGGGCAAGGGTTCTACTTGCCCATTCCTGCCCTGGGTTACATGCGAGCAAGGAGGTTGGGTTCCCTTGGTGTTCTGGTTTTCCTTCCAGCTTCCAAGGACTGAGACTGAACTTTCTTTACTTGCATCTGCAAAGGGAAACTTTATATAGAGAGCAAAACTTACTTGAATGCAAAATGATATAGCCTAAACTTTCCCTTCATCAGTTGATCAAGATATACTTCTTTTAAGTATCTCCTGACCTTATGCAACGCAGTGTAAAATATAAGTGACACAGATTAAAATGTGGGGAAAAAATCCCAGTACATAATATACTGTAAAATAAATATACACAATCATTAATAAACAATAAACATTGACTATCTGCTAGAAGGGGCAGCCTGGAATGTCATTTGCAAGGGCTCATCTCAATGCTACAAATTCAGAGTAGTTTCTTGTACAAAGGAGCATTCTATGCAATATGCTATTACACATGACAAGGTTAGTGCACCTGTAGAAGCTTATTACCTTGCATGTCAGCCGACTACAAAAAATTCTGTACAAAATATCAAATTTGTTCAAACTGTACATGACAGTCACAAGTCCAAAAGTGAGAATATCATTCTGGGTCACTCAATCTTAATCACAAAAGATACTGAAAAGCAAAATATTTCAACCTTGCTTATGAAAGCTCAGAGAACCCTTACCACAAACCAGTCAATTGTCATGAGCAATCCATAAGCTTATCAAAAACAGTGTCTTTACAATACTGACTTCTAAGAACTCCACCAGCGAACTAGTTATAAACAACACATTCTCTGACTGTCAGTTGGATCAATCACTCATGGACAAGTATTAATTGTAAGCTGAATCTGATTCTATACCTGAGGAATTAAACCTAGTAAAGTATCTGGGACTAATCATCTGAACAAATATTACTGCAGGCCCGTTTAGTGAAAAAACCAAGAGCCTGCCCCCTCAGGAATGTCCAGGAACACCAGTACCTCATCCATTTAGTACCACAGATCTCTTTTGGGTTTCCAGAACTTGAAATAGGCTGTACATGGTGCCTATAGCGGAAGAGAGCAAATTTCCTGAATGTACAGTATGCATGTATATAAAAACTAGCCCAAAGTTCAGTCATAAGGGAAGATAAACTCAGTAAGAAGTGTTATTGAGATTTATAACTGAGCACAGTAAACAAAACTGAACAGGGGTAAGCTCTAGCCTCTACCAGTTTGGTTGGGTCAACTGTTAGGAAAGGGTGGAAGGTAAGAGAGAAAGAGAGATTATGAACAGAGGTACAGTAATAGGAATGAAAGGGATTGCAGCTAGGGGCCGAAGGGACGCTGCAAAGAACCTTAAGTAATGCCTACAGTGCACCTCATGCATTACTGACGCCACTACCCTCCTACAGGGTATTCCTAGTAAAAAGGACATGAAGTAAGGCCTGTGGGAAAGTACTTAAGTCAAACCAAAGAGACAACATCACAGCATTATTAGAATATGATTTGGATACTTAAGATAATTTTGAACCACCCTCATGGGAAGAGAAGAGCCACTCACCATTTATACAAGTGGAAATCTTCCATGGGTTGACAGATGGTCCAGCACTTGTTAGCCTTTGCTCTAAACTGCAGTCGGTCATAGTATTGGTTGATTGCAGTGTAAGCCATGGTAAACAATTACAGATCTGCAAAAGAAATTCAATTGTTAATTACCTCTCGACAGTGGCTGAGTATTTTATGCACACTACATTCATACTAAACTTATTGACAATGAAAACATTAACCAACTTTTTATACCTAAACCTTAAACCCCCATCTCTCCACTAGTACACTATAAATTTCCACCATTCCTTTGCGGCTAAGGCCTCCATCACTCTTACTGCCTTTTTCTTTCCAGTCTATGGAAGCTTAGGGCACTGGGTTACCTGTCCTATGGGCCTTTGGATTCCATTTTCTAAATAATGGACAGAAATATAACTAATACTAGCAATTATCAGTGATGGGGTCATGAATTCAAACCTACCCTATACTAAGACACCGAGGTTTATACAGTAGTCTTGATGTGGTGAATATAATCAAGGTTGCATATACAGTAACCTACAATCACAATGGCCTAGCTATCCAATAAGCAAGCCTCTGGCACAGACCCTAGTGCAGGGTACCCTATGGTACAGACCCTAGTCTAGGGTACCCTATGGTACAGACCCTAGTCTAGGGTACCCTACGGTACAGATCCTAGTCTAGGGTACCCTACGGTACAGACCCTAGTCTAGGGTACCCTATGGTACAGACCCTAGTCTAGGGTACCCTATGGTACAGACCCTAGTCTAGGGTACCCTATGGTACAGACCCTAGTCTAAGATACCCTATGGTACAGACCCTAGTCTAGGATACCCTACGGTACAGATCCTAGTATAGAACACCCTATGGTACAGACCCTAGTCTAGGATACCCTACGGTACAGATCCTAGTATAGAACACCCTATGGTACAGACCCTAGTCTAGGATACCCTACGGTACAGATCCTAGTATAGAACACCCTATGGTACAGACCCTAGTCTAGGATACCCTACGGTACAGATCCTAGTATAGAACACCCTATGGTACAGACCCTAGTCTAGGGTACCCTAAGGTACAGACCCTAGTCTAGGGTACCCTAAGGTACAGACCCTAATCTAGGGTATCCTATGGTACAGACCCCAGCCAACAGTACCCTTGGATACAGGCAACAGCCTACGAAACCCTTGGATACAGGGCCCAGCCTTGGGTATCCTAACATACAGGACCCAACCTTGGGGTACAGGCCCCTACCTAGGGTACCCTAGAATACAGGCCCCAGCCTAAGCCAAGGGTACCTTATGCTACAGGCCCCAGCTTAGGGTACATTACGGTACGCTATGAAGGCAACTTGACACTTAAAGGGTGGTTACGACTTACGAGGCCTCGTTAAGAGAGTACCCAAGGTGATAAGTCTACCCGACACTTCACAAGTTTTTACGACACTTTTTACCTATCTGACGTTTCCATGACACTTTAAATTAAGTGTCAATGATTTATTAATGTAATGGCCGACACTTATGGTCGGTATAAATAAAATGGAAAGGAGAATAACGGCGAAATACGAAGGCCATCACGGGAGAACGTCAGCCATGCCGCCCCACTTTGAAAAGTTGCTTCGATAAATTCGTATTTTTATTCGTCAATTCGTTAAGCACGACTGATATAACGGTATATATGTAACGAGGATTCGTTATAGAAGCGAAAACAATGGATCGTAAACGAATAAAGTTTAAAATAAGCTGATATTTACCGTAAATAACGAGACGCTCGAGTGAGAAATTACGTCCGGCGGGGGATTGTTTACATTAGGCGGGGAGTGGATTACGCGCCTAAAATAAAAGCATAAATAATAAGTTTTTTAATATAATTTATGTAATATAATCGAATTATTTTGAATATAACCTTCAATTTATTAATTATCATATTAAAAATTCATACTCAATGTCATGTTCATCGTATATTTAAAATTCGAGTGCTTCCAAAATTGAATGACATCGTAACATAAAGATTGAATAATATCGAATTATTTTCAATCCTAACTTTCACTTTACTGATATAATATTTAATATTCATGTTTTACGTCATATTTATCATACGTTTTAAAATATATCTTTCGTAATAGTTTTAGGCTCGTCGTTTTCAGAAATCGAACTTAATAGGTAACTGGCAACTTTTTAGCTTACGTAAACATTCAATCTTCGATTTTGCGTTATATAACAACGATTTTCAACGATTTAATGTAAGACACAGATTAATAAACCGTTCTTGATTGCTTTGGCCCTGAAGATGGTTGTTTAATCTTGCTAAAATTGCCAAAATTAATCATTTTAAAAACGTTGCTAAGCAACTGTCAAACTTAAGGCTTCGTTTAGCATATAACTATTGTCTAAGCTTGAATATTTCGACACATAAATACCCATATTTATTCATGTAATGATATATAAGAAGTACAATAAACTAATATATTGACTTATATTAAAAAATCACCAATTCCGGCGTAATTTGATTAAAACCGAGAATTCTAAAAGGTGTTTTCCTATGAATGCCTGGTCAAACAAACAGCAAGGCGAACATTGCAACTTGACACTGATTTTAAATTAAAACACCACGTAGTATTCTATCGCTCAATAAACAGACAATGCACGTGCATTTACTGAATTAAATAAAGTATTCATAAGTACTGAGCAATGATAAAGCTTACTTTATTCTCAAATTAGATATTTCTAGGCAAATTTTCTTAAGTCGTCTTGTAAAATATTATCATGACATCATTTGCAGGGAAACGAAACTAAAAATAAATGAATTCGTCAGATATAATAAAATGTATTCAGTTTAGACTGAATCGATATTAAATGTGTATCAAATCACATTTTAATGTAAATAAATGAGTCAGGACCACATTATTTAAAAGATTTACGTCAAATAATGGTATTACTTGTAACTGGCAATGTCTTGCAATTATGTAGAATATTACCTATGATTTAAAGAGTAATGCAACAAATTAAACTTTGTTCAATTAATGATTTTAATTATTATTTAAATAATAACTCACTGGCTATAAAGGCTACTTAATTGAAGTCATAGAAATTAGCTAGATAATTATACATGAAATAAGTAATAGCAACTAATGCAACTCACGTAACTCGAATGCCTTTAATATATAACAAGTTAAAGCTAAAACTTTTCAATCTAACCCACATTAAATCTATATCATACCAAAGTTTCTATATTAATATTCAAAACAGTTATGATTTATAATTTTAAGGATTTCATCTCACCGTCGTATTTTGGTTTTACGCTTCGACCCCTTTTCAAAATTCGTCTGCCACGTGCTTCGCCCGCTGGGCATTCTCAAAAAAGGACTATTGTCTTGTACATTAAAAATATCAATAATATGCTTCACGTTTTTATTGTCGAAAGATGTTTATATAAAATTTAATATTTAATGCTAGTTTGTAGCAGATACTGTCGTTTTTATCGAAAAATAAAACAAAATCTACGGCTTTCTGCACCGAGTGTTTTGGTAACTCGAACAAAGCTGGCGAATTGATTGGAGATGAACCCGAAAATTTACGAAAGATGGGAGATATTTGAACGATGTGATGTGAGGAATAGATTTCAAAAACATTCCTGTTTCCTTTGGCCCTGAAGATTATTGTTTTATCTAGCTAAAATTACCAAATAAATTAATTTAAAAAAAATTGCTAAGCAACTCTTAAGAATGTGGCTTCATTTAGCGTATAACTATTGTCTAAGCTTAAATATTCTGATATATAAATATCTATAATTATTCATGTAACGATATATAAGAAGAATAATATAATGATATATTGATTTATATTTAAAAATCACCATTAATGACGTATTTTGATTAGAACAGACAAATCCAAAAGGTGTTTTCCTTTGAATGTCTGGTAAAACAAAAAGTCAGACGAACATTGAAACTTGACACATATTTTAAATTAAAACACAATGTATTATTCTGTCAATCAATAAACAGACAATGCACGGACACTTACTGAATTAAATAAAGTATTCATAAGTACTGAGCAATGATAAAGCTTACTTTATTCTCAAATTAGATATTTTTAGGCAAATTTTCTTAAGTCGTCTTGTAAAATATTATCATGACATCATTTGCAGGGAAACGAAACTAAAAATAAATGAATTCGTCAGATATAATAAAATGTATTCAGTTTAGACTGAATCGATATTAAATGTGTATCAAATCACATTTTAATGTAAATAAATGAGTCAGGACCACATTATTTAAAAGATTTACGTCAAATAATGGTATTACTTGTAACTGGCAATGTCTTGCAATTATGCAGAATATTACCTATGATTTAAAGAGTAATGTAACAAATTAAACTTTGTTCAATTAATGATTTTAATTATTATTTAAATAATAACTCACTGGCTATAAAGGCTACTTAATTAAAGTTATAGGAATTAGCTAGATAATTATACATAAAATCACTAATAGCAACTTTACAGATCACGTAACTCGAACGCTTTTGATATATAATTATTCAAAAATAAAACCTTTCAATCTAACCCACATTAAATCTAAAACATAGCAAAGTTTCTATTTTAAAATTTCAAGATGTTAAGATTTATAATTTTACGAATTTCATCTATCTTCGTATTTTTATTTTATGCTTCGACCCCTTCTCAAAATTCGTCTACCCTGTGCCCCGTCTGGCGGGCATTCTCAAAAAAGGACTATTGTCTTGTACGTTAAAAAATCAAATATATGCTTCACGTTTTTATTGCTGAAAGACATTCATATAAAGTATGCTACTTAATACTAGCTTGTGACAAATACTGTCGTTTTTATCGAAAAATAAAACAAATTCTAAGGCTTTCTGTTCTAAGGGTTTTGGTAACTCGAACAAAGCAGACGAATTTGCTGAAGGTGAACACGAAAATTTACGAAACATAGGAGATTTTTAAACAATGTGATATGAGGAATAGATTTCAAAAACATTTCTGTTCCCTTTGGCCCTAAATTTTATTGTTTAATTAAGCCAAAATTGCAAAAATAAATTAGTTTTAAAGACATTGCTAAGCAACTCTTGAACGTAAGGCTTCGTATAGCATGTAACTATTGTCTAAGCTTGAATATTTTGATATATAAATATCTATATTTATTCATGTCATGATATATAAGAAGAATACTACAATAGTATATCGATTTATATTAAAAAATCACCATTAATGGCGTATTTTGATCAAAACCGAGAATTCTAAAAGGTGTTTTCCTTTGAATGTCTGGTAAAATAAACAGCAAGACGAACTTTGAAACTTGACACAGATTTTAAATTAAAACACAATGTATTATTCTATCATTGTATAGACAGACAATGCGCAGACATTTATTGAATTAAATGAATTATTCATAAGTGTTAAGCAATGAAAAAACTAATTTTGCCCTCAAATTATGCATTTTTAGGCAAATTTTCTTAAGTCGTCTTGTAAAATATTATCATGACATCATTTGCAGGGAAACGAAACTAAAATTAAATGAATTCGTCACATATAATAAAATGTATTCAGTTTAGACTGAATCGATATTAAATGTGTATGAAATCATATCTTAATGCAAATAAATGAGTCAGGGCTACATTATTTAATAGATTTATGCGAAATAATGGTATTACTTGTAGCTGGCAATATCTAGCAATTATGTAGAATATTATCTCTGATTTAAAGAGTGCTTCATCAAACTAAACTCTATTCAATTACTTATTTGAATTATTACATAAATAATAATTCATTGGCTATAAAGGCTACGTAGTTAAAGTTATAGGAATTAGTTAGATAATTTTATATAAAATAACTAATAGCAACTTTACAGATCACGTAACTCGAATGCCTTTGATATAAGACAATTTGAAGCTAAAACTTCTCTATCTAACCCATAATAAATCTAAAACATAGCAAAGTTTCTACATTAAAATTGTAAAAAGTTACGATCTATAATTTTAAGGATTTCATCGCATCGTCGTATTTTTATTTTATGCTTCGACCCCTTCTCAAAATTCGTCTACCCTGTGCCCCGTCTGGTGGGCATTCTCAAAAAAGGACTATTGTCTTGTACGTTAAAAAATCAAATATATGCTTCACGTTTTTATTGCTGAAAGACATTCATATAACGTATGCTACTTAATACTAGCTTGTGACAAATACTGTCGTTTTTATCGAAAAATAAAACAAATTCTAAGGCTTTCTGTTCTAAGGGTTTTGGTAACTCGAACAAAGCAGAGGAATTTGCTGGAGGTGAACACGAAAATTTACGAAAGATAGGAGATTTTTAAACAATGTGATATGAGGAATAGATTTCAAAAACATTTCTGTTCCCTTTGGCCCTAAATTTTATTGTTTAATTAAGCCAAAATTGCAAAAATAAATTAATTTTAAAGACATTGCTAAGCAACTCTTGAACTTAAGGCTTCGTACAGCATGTAACTATTGTCTAAGCTTGAATACTTTGATATATAAATATCTATATTTATTTGCGTAATGATATATAAGAAGAATACTACAAATATATATTGATTTACATTAAAAAATCACCATTAATGGCGTATTTTGATCAAAACCGAGAATTCTAAAAGGTGTTTTCCTTTGAATGTCTGGTAAAATAAACAGCAAGACGAACTTTGAAACTTGACACAGATTTTAAATTAAAACACAATGTATTATTCTATCATTGTATAGACAGACAATGCGCAGACATTTATTGAATTAAATGAATTATTCATAAGTATTAAGCAATGATAAAACTAATTTTGCCCTCAAATTATGCATTTTTAGGCAAATTTTCTTAAGTCGTCTTGTAAAATATTATCATGACATCATTTGCAGGGAAACGAAACTAAAGTTAAATGAATTCGTCACATATAATAAAATGTATTCAGTTTAGACTGAATCGATATTAAATGTGTATGAAATCATATCTTAAGGCACATAACTGAGTCAGGACCACATTATTTAAAAGATTTATGTGAAATAATGCTATTACTTGTAACTGGCAATATCTTATAATTATGTAGAATATTATCTATGATTTAGAGAATGCTGTGTCAAATTAAACTCTGTTCAATTAATGATTTGAATTATTACATAAATAATGACTCATTGGCTATAAAGGCCATTTTGTTAAAGTTACGGGAATTAGCTAGATAATTATATATAAAAGAACTAATAGCAACTAATGCAACTCACGTAACTCGAATGCCTTTGATATAAGATAATTCAAGCTAAAACTTTTCAATCTAACCCATAATAAATCTAAAACATACCAAAGTTTCTACATTAAAATTTTAAAAAGTTACGATTTACAATTTTAAGGATTTCATCTCATCATCGTATTTTTATTTTACGCTTCGACCCCTTCTCAAAATTCGTCTGCGCTGTGCCCCGTCTGGTGGGCATTCTCATAAAAGGGCTATTGTCTTATACATTAAAAAATCAATAATATGCTTCAACTTTTTATTATTGAAAGATATTTATATAAATGATCATATTTAATACCAGTTTGTGGCAAATAGAGTCGTTTTTATTGAAAAACAAAACAGTTTCTAAGGCTTTCTGCCCTGAGTGTTCTGGTAACTCGAAATTTTCGTGTTATCTCCACTAAATTCGTCTGCTTTTTAGAGTTACCAAAACCCTCAGAGCAGAAAGCCTTAAAATTGTTTAATTTTTTGAATAAAATCGACAGAATTTGGGACAAACTAGTATTAAATACCATATTTTATAAAAAAAATGTCGTTCATGAATAAAAACATGAAGTCTATTATTGATTCTTTAATGTATAAGACAATAGTCCTTTTTTGAAAATGTCCAGCAGGGCAGACGAATTTTGAGAAGGGGTCGGAGCATAAAATAAAAGTTCGACGATGAGATGAAATCCTTAAAATTATAAATCATAACTTCTTTAAGTTTCAATATAGGAACTTTGGTATATTTTTTATTTAATGTGGGTTAAAATACACGGTTTTATTTTTGAATTATCATATATCAAAAGCGTTCGAGTTACGTGATCTGTGTGAGTTGCTATTAGTTATTTTATATATAATTATCTAGCTAATTCCCATAACTTTAATTAAATAGCCTTTATAGCCAATCAGTTATGATTTATGTAATAATTGAACAGAGTTTAATATGACCCTGCATTCTCTAAATCATAGATAACATTCTACATAATTATAAGACATTGCCAGTTACGATGTATACCATGATTTCAAATAAGTCTTTTGGATAATGTGGTCCTGACTCATTTATTTACATTAAGATATGATTTCATACACATTTAATCTCGATTCAGTCTCAACTGAATACATTTTATATCTGACGAATTCAATGTTATTTCATTTACTTTTAACTCAGTTTCCCTGTAAATGACGTCTGGATAATATTTTACAAGACGACTTAACAAAATATGCCTAAAAATATGTATAATTCATGGTCAAAATTAGATTCACCATTGCTTAATATTTACGAATACTTGATTTAATTCAATAAATGTCCGTTCATTTGTCTGTTTATTGACTGACAGAAAAATACGTTGTGTTTTAATCTAAAATCTGTGTTAAGTTTCAAAGTTCACCTTGCTGTTTGTTTTACCAGACATTCGTAGGAAAACACCTTTTAGATTTCTCGGTTTTGATAAAAATACGTCATTAATGGTGATTTTTTTTATATGAACCAATACTTCAATTTGTTATTCTTCTTATATACTATTATAAGTTTAAAGACAAGATATTTACAGATCAAACTATTTAAGCTTAGACAATAGTTATATGTAGTACAAAGCCAGAAATTTGAGAGTTGCTTAGCAATGTTTTTAAAATTAGTTTATTTTGGCAATTTTAGCCAGATCAAATAATACTCTTTAGAGCCAACGAAAACAAGAAAGGCGTATTAATCTATTTCTTATATTAAATCATCGAAATTCGCTGTTATTTAATGTAAAATCGATGCTTGAATGTTTACGTAAATAAAGAAAGTTGCCGGTTACCACTAATTATTTTTTTTTTTATTTTAGTTACTTAATTAGCCAATAGATGTCCATAGCATCGCAGGCCCCGTGAATTTCCTGAAAACGCCGAGCCTAAAATTAATTAAGAAATATACGTCTTAAATGTATGATAAATATACCATTAGATACGAATATTAAATGTTATATTAATCATATGAAAGTTTATATTGGAAATAATTCGACTATATATCCTACCTTGATGTCACGAGGTCATTCATTTTCAGAAGCATATGAATTTTAAATATACGATGAAAATGACGTTAAATATGAATTTTAAATATGATTTGACATAAACTGAAGGTTCTACTGAAACTAATTCGATTATATTCTATTTTTACGTTACGATGTCATTTAGTTTTGTAGAAGTGATAGCATGTTTATGCCTCGGTTTAAAACGTCATTGCACCTCACGGGGTGTACTGTAGGCATTACTAAAGGTTCTTTGACGCGCCCCTTCGGCCCCTATAGCTGCAACCCCCTTTCATTCCTTTTACTGCACCTCCATTCATATTATCTTTCTTCCAACAATTATTTCAAAGTACAAATGGTTTTGAGGTTTTCCTCGTGTTACACCTTTCAAAACTACCTGCTCCCAATTTCCCTTTCCAGCGCTGAATGACCTCTTAGGTCTCAGTGCTTGGCCCTTGGCCTAAACTCTATAATCCATTGCATTCCTAAAACGAATTAGGAATAGCAAAGCCATATTATAAAGCTAATTAAACTTACTAGAGAGAGAGAGAGAGAGAGAGAGAGAGAGAGAGAGAGAGATAACAGCTTAATAATAAAAATATAAAAAATTGGGGCCACGTTTTAATTTTTGTAGACGTGATTAATTGTCAGTAAATCCTGGTTTGTCTCAAAAAATAATTTTTTACTATTTAGTGCATTTTAATAAAAGCTTTTTTAAATTTCTTTTTAGCTTCTATTATTAAGTTTTTCTCTCTCTCTCTCTCTCTCTCTCTCTCTCTCTCTCTCTCTCTCTCTCTCTCTCTCTCTCTCTCTCTGTCTTTTTAGTTTTTATTTTATACGTTTTAGTTTTGACAGAGATTGTAAACGATTTATGATTGCAGTCAATGAAATTGATGTCCGTTTGCGGGGGGGGGGAGAAGGGGAAGGGAGGGAGGAGAGAGGGGGAGTAGGAAGATGAGGGGAAGGGTAAATGGGAGGGGAAGGGGATGGAGGAGGAGGAAGGGAAGGAGGAGGGGAAAAGGAGGGAAGATGGAAGTTGAGGGGGAGGGGAGGAGGAAGGAGAGGGGAAGGGGGAGAGGAGGAGGGGAGGGGACGCGGTAGGGGAGAGTGGGAAGTGGGAGGGGATGAAAATGGGAAGGGGATGGAGAGGAAAGAGGAAGGGAATGGGGTGGAGGAGGAAGGGGGTAGAGGAAGGGAGGGGAAGGTGGCAGGGAAGGGTATGGGAAGTGGGAGGGGAAGGGGAAGTGGAGGGGGAGAACACAGCAATATTAACACTTGATCGTTGCTCCAGAAGGGGGAGGGGAGGGTGAGGGTAGGGGAATGAGGGCGTGGAGAAGGGAAGGGGAAGTGGGAGAGAGGGGGGAGGGGAGGAAGTAGAGGGGGAGAACACAACAATTTTAACACTTGATCGTTGCTCCAGAAGGGGGAGGTGAGGGTGAGGGTAGGGGAATGAGGGAGTGGAGAAGGGAAGGGGAAGTGGGAGGAGAGGGGGGAGGGGAGGAAGTAGAGGGGGAGGACACAGCTATATTAACACTTGATCGTTGCTCCAGAAGGGAGAGGGGAGGTAAGGGTGAGGGTAGGTGAATGAGAGAGTGGAGGAGGGAAGGGGAAGTGGGAGGAGAGGGGGAGGGGAGGCAGTAGAGGGGGAGGACACAGCTATATTAACACTTAATCGTTGCTCCAGAAGGGGGAGGGGAGGTAAGAGTGAGGGTAGGGGAATGAGAGAGTGGAGGAGGGAAGGGGAAGTGGGAGGAGAGGGGGAGGGGAGGCAGTAGAGGGGGAGGACACAGCTATATTAACACTTGATCGTTGCTCCAGAAGGGGGAGGGGAGGGTGAGGGTAGGGGAATGAGGGAGTGGAGGAGGGAAGGGGAAGTGGGAGGAGAGGGGGAGGGGAGGCAGTAGAGGGGGAGGACACAGCTATATTAACACTTGATCGTTGCTCCAGAAGGGGGAGGGGAGGGTGAGGGTAGGGAAATGAGGGAGTGGAGGAGGGAAGGGGAAGTGGGAGGAGAGGGGGGAGGGGAGGCAGTAGAGGGGGAGGACACAGCTATATTAACACTTGATCGTTGCTCCAGAAGGTGGAGGGGAGGGTGAGGGTAGGGGAATGAGGGAGTGGAGGAGGGAAGGGGAAGTGGGAGGAGAGGGGGAGGGGAGGCAGCAGAGGGGGAGGACACAGCTATATTAACACTTGATCGTTGCTCCAGAAGGGGGAGGGGAGGGTCAGGGTAGGGGAATGAGGGAGTGGAGGAGGGAAGGGGAAGTGGGAGGAGAGGGGGAGGGGAGGCAGTAGAGGGGGAGGACACAGCTATATTAACACTTGATCGTTGCTCCAGAAGGGGGAGGGGAGGGTGAGGGTAGGGGAATGAGGGAGTGGAGGAGGGAAGGGGAAGTGGGAGGAGAGGGGGAGGGGAGGCAGTAGAGGCAGAGGACACAGCTATATTAACACTTGATCGTTGCTCCAGAAGGGGGAGGAGAGGGTGAGGGTAGGGGAATGAGGGAGTGGAGGAGGGAAGGGGAAGTGGGAGGAGAGGGGGGAGGGGAGGCAGTAGAGGGGGAGGACACAGCTATATTAACACTTGATCGTTGCTCCAGAAGGTGGAGGGGAGGGTGAGGGTAGGGGAATGAGGGAGTGGAGGAGGGAAGGGGAAGTGGGAGGAGAGGGGGGAGGGGAGGCAGTAGAGGGGGAGGACACAGCTATATTAACACTTGATCGTTGCTCCAGAAGGGTGAGGGGAGGGTGAGGGTAGGGGAATGAGGGAGCGGAGGAGGGAAGGGGAAGTGGGAGGAGAGGGGGAGGGGAGGCAGTAGAGGGGGAGGACACAGCTATATTAACACTTGATCGTTGCTCCAGAAGGGTGAGGGGAGGGTGAGGGTAGGGGAATGAGGGAGTGGAGGAGGGAAGGGGAAGTGGGAGGAGAGGGGGAGGACACAGCAATATTAACACTTGATCGTTGCTCCAAAAGGGGGAGGGGAGGGTGAGGGTAGGGGAATGAGGGAGTGGAGGAGGGAAGGGGAAGTGGGAGGAGAGGGGGGAGGGGAGGCAGTAGAGGGGGAGGACACAGCTATATTAACACTTGATCGTTGCACCAGAAGGGTGAGGGGAGGGTGAGGGTAGGGGAATGAGGGAGTGGAGGAGGGAAGGGGAAGTGGGAGGAGAGGGGGGAGGGGAGGCAGTAGAGGGGGAGGACACAGCTAAATTAACACTTGATCGTTGCTCCAGAAGGGAGAGGGGAGGTAAGGGTGAGGGTAGGTGAATGAGAGAGTGGAGGAGGGAAGGGGAAGTGGGAGGAGAGGGGGGAGGGGAGGCAGTAGAGGGGGAGGACACAGCTATATTAACACTTGATCGTATGCTCCAGAAGGAGGAGGGGAGGTTGAGGGTAGGGGAATGAGGGAGTGGAGGAGGGAAGGGGAAGTGGGAGGAGAGGGGGAGGGGAGGCAGTAGAGGGGGAGGACACAGCAATATTAACACTTGATCGTTGCTCCAGAAGGGGGAGGGGAGGGTGAGGGTAGGGGAATGAGGGAGTGGAGGAGGGAAGGGGAAGTGGGAGGAGAGGGGGGAGGGGAGGCAGTAGAGGGGGAGGACACAGCTATATTAACACTTGATCGTTGCTCCAGAAGGGAGAGGGGAGGTAAGGGTGAGGGTAGGTGAATGAGAGAGTGGAGGAGGGAAGGGGAAGTGGGAGGAGAGGGGGGAGGGGAGGCAGTAGAGGGGGAGGACACAGCTATATTAACACTTGATCGTATGCTCCAGAAGGAGGAGGGGAGGGTGAGGGTAGGGGAATGAGGGAGTGGAGGAGGGAAGGGGAAGTGGGAGGAGAGGGGGAGGCAGTAGAGGGGGAGGACACAGCAATATTAACACTTGATCGTTGCTCCAAAAGGGGGAGGGGAGGGTGAGGGTAGGGGAATGAGGGAGTGGAGGAGGGAAGGGGAAGTGGGAGGAGAGGGGGAGGGGAGGCAGTAGAGGGGGAGGCCACAGCTATATTAACACTTGATCGTATGCTCCAGAAGGGGGAGGGGAGGGTGAGGGTAGGGGAATGAGGGAGTGGAGGAGGGAAGGGGAAGTGGGAGGAGAGAGGGAGGCAGTAGAGGGGGAGGACACAGCAATATTAACACTTGATCGTTGCTCCAAAAGGGGGAGGGGAGGGTGAGGGTAGGGGAATGAGGGAGTGGAGGAGGGAAGGGGAAGTGGGAGGAGAGGGGGGAGGGGAGGAAGTAGAGGGGGAGGACACAGCTATATTAACACTTGATCGTTGCTCCAGAAGGGGGAGGGGAGGGTGTGGGTAGGGGAATGAGGGAGTGGAGGAGGGAAGGGGAAGTGGGAGGAGAGGGGGGAGGGGAGGCAGTAGAGGGGGAGGACACAGCTATATTAACACTTGATCGTTGCTCCAGAAGGGGGAGGGGAGGGGAGGGTGAGGGTAGGGGAATGAGGGAGTGGAGGAGGGAAGGGGAAGTGGGAGGACACAGCTAAATCAACACTTGATCGTATGCTCCGGAAGGGGGAGGGGAGGAGGAAGGGGAGGGGATGGAAGAGGTAAGGGGGGGGAGGGTAGAGGGAAGGTAAGGGGAGGACGCAACTAAATTAACACTAGATTGTACAATCGAGATGGGGGAGGGGGAGGGGGAGGGAGGGAAGAGGGAAGGAGAGGGGGAGGACACAGCTCAATCAACACTCGATCGTGTGCTCCCGGAGGGGGAGGGGGGGGAGAGGGAGGGGATGGAAGAAGTCACAAGCTTTGAGGACAGACAGCCATGTATATTTCCTAAGCGATAACTTGAATCCTTCCAGAAAAACTGAGCCTGTTTTAGCATTCATTTTTTCATACTGCTTCGTCCCTTATAGATTCTGATTCTGTAGA
>JANJGK010000049.1:833094-870594 GCA_039081455.1 Macrobrachium rosenbergii
GAACGAGGTGCAGTGTCTGTACCAGAGAATTCTCTCTCTCTCTCTCTCTCTCTCTCTCTCTCTCTCTCTCTCTCTCCTCTCTCTCTCTCTCTCTCTCATGACAACGTCGAACGAGGTGCAGTGTCTGTACCAGAGAATTCTCTCTCTCTCTCTCTCTCTCTCTCTCTCTCTCTCTCTCTCTCTCTCTCTCTCTCTCTCTCTCTCATGACAACGTCTGCATCAGAGAATTTTTCCTCCTTACGTCCCGGTACCATAAGGTTGAAAATTGCGAATCTCATTCCAAGAACGTAACAATATTCGTTATTACTCGAAATGATTTTAGTAACGCAATTTTTGTGATAGACTGAGAACAATTGCGAACGTCACGCCTGCAAATGGTCCTGCTTTCCTCTCAGGTCAGTCTAGTCGACGGGGTTGAGGTATTTTATGAATTTACTTAGACTTGCAAAAAAGAAAGTGCATTTGGCCTACAGTAGATCCAGTTTTTCTTTAGTTTTTCTTGATTTTCTTTCCCGGAATAGACTTCAGTCTACAGGAATAGACTTCAGTCTACAGGTTTTCTTAGACATGCAGAAGGAAGTGCATTAGGCCTATACTTAATTTAATTAGGCCTAGTTTCCTTTGACTTTTTGGTTTTGCTTCTTGCCCAGAAAATAGATTTCAGTCTACAGGCTTTCTTAGACAAGCAGAAGTTCACTTGGCATATAATAGTTCTCTTTCTATGTTCATTTGTTTTCATTTTTTGTGCCCCGGAATAGATTTTTGCAGGGATGTGACACGAGAAGCCGACATTTGTATTCATTAATGTCATTTATTTTTATCATGAGGCCGATTTTTTAAAAAAACATTTTCTGTATTAAGAGCTCATTTTGCACTGCTCAGTACATATGACTGGCCTAAGATAATACCCCCAACAACTTTATTGGGGTAGGCCTACTATTTTATATACTGTTTTATATATATTTTAAGTCTCCTCAGTATACTGTAATGCGAAGGTCATTCTAAAACCATGTTGAAAAATACCGTTACCATTTTTGTGGCACGACATCAGCTTGCCCAAGATGTTTTCATGCCCGTAGAAGAAGAACTAAGCCAGTGATTTAGATGAAATGATAAAAACCTCAGGCTCCACAAAATTCCAGTCCTCTGTTTCATTCCTCTCCACAAAAAACGTTTAGTTCCGGAAAACTTACGAAATCGCCATACAACTCTACCTTACGATTCCAAAAAGTTGTATAGATTCAGTGAAGAAAATGTGGAATGGCTGGCACCACATTTTTTTAGGTGAATATAGAGAAACACGTGGAGGTGCTAGGAGATAGGAATTCATCAAACAAGTGTTTAGTAAAGTTATTGGAGATGTTCTCCAGAAATTCGTTAGAAGAGCAAATTTATGGATAAGATTTCCCCAGTCTGAGAATGAAATGAAAAGGGCCCAAGAGAAGTGGTCAGAAAAATACCAGTTTCCGTATGCAACTGGGTCAGTCGATTGCACTCGTGTGCGCATTCCAAAATTTAAACTTCATGCTGATGAATATATAAAGAGGAAAGGATTTGCAAGCATTAAATTCCAAACCGCTTGCAATGCTGATGAAGTGTTCACTAGCATCGATGTTCAGTGGCCAGGGAGCGTACATGACAATGGGACCTTTAAGAACTCCGCTATTCATAATGTAATGAGCAACCTCAATGATAATGGTGATTTTCTGTTGCTTGGGGACGATGGAAACCTTATACGAACTTGGTCAATGACCCCATTATTTGTGTACTGTTGGGAACATGTTGCTTCTTTTAATGGTCAGTGTGATTTTTGATTGGAGAGAGAGAGAGAGAGAGAGAGAGAGAGAGAGAGACCTTAACTTGCAGACCTTACAGTTCGTCTCGGTTGCCCCAGGAGGTCCCTCAGTGTGAGGCACCTCTGATGTCTACCAGAGAATTGCTAATGCATCTTCCGGGTATATTTCGCAGCTTCCAATCTTGGATGGTCAGGGATGCAGCTTAGATATTTGTCGAGCTTATTCTTAAACACATCTACTCTCACTCCTGCCTGATATGTTCCTCAGATGAGCTGGTAATGCAATTGAATAGACGCTGCATTATCGATGCTGGTGCGTAGTGGATTAATGTCCTGTGTGCCTTCCTTAGTTTTCCTGGTATAGTTTTGGGCACTATTAATCTACTTCTGCTTGCTCTTTCTGATGTTTTTAGCTCCACGAGAGAGAGAGAGAGAGAGAGAGAGAGAGAGAGTCAGGGACATACACAAAGAGAGAGAGAGAGAGATAGAGAGAGAGAGAGAGAGAGCCAGGAACATACGCAAGAGAGAGAGAGAGAGAGAGAGAGAGAGAGAGAGAGAGAGAGAGAGAGAGAGAGAGAGAGAGAGAGAGAGAGAGCCAGGAACATACGCAGAGGGAGAGAGTCAGCAACTTAAAGAGAGAGAGAGAGAGAGAGAGAGCCAGGAACATACGCAGAGAGAGAGAGAGTCAGCAACTTACACACACACACACACACACACACACACAGAGAGAGAGAGAGAGAGAGAGAGAGAGAGAGAGAGAGAGAGAGAGAGAGAGAGAGAGAGAGAGTCAGCAACTTACAGAGAGAGCCAGGAATATACGCAAAGAGAGAGAGTCAACAACTTACAGTGAGAGAGAGAGAGAGAGAGAGAGAGAGAGAGAGAGCCAGGAACATACGCACAGAGACCAACTTACAGTGAGAGAGAGAGAGAGAGAGAGAGAGAGAGAGAGAGAGAGAGAGAGAGGCCCCGGTACAGGGAATCTGTGTGTGGAGCTGTTGACGGTCGTTGTAGGTCTAAACCATTTCGTTCTTCTATATTAAGTATAACTGATATAGCGTTTCATTCTGGTAATACAAATTCTATAGGTCTACTGATATATTTAATATATTATCGAAAATAATTTGAAGACTGGATTGTGTCGAAGATATGTTTACTTTTATCAGTAAGAAGGAAAAGTAACTGACAACTATTTTTTTTTTTAGCTTTTAACATTTTTTTTCTGGATTGATATATCAGTAATATGAAAAACTTGGGCACAGCAATGAATTGCATAATGTGGATGAGTGAGCAACAGTAGTAAAAAAAATGACGTCAGTATTCAAGCAATGATGCAAATGAATCATATAAAGCAATTTGTTCTGCATTATGAAGGACATTGTTACGTTGCTCCGCATTCTATTGTTTAATAATGTGTGACAATTAAACTGAAGTTTATTACTCATAGGCTATAAGGAAAAATTACATGTCTTGAAATTGCATTTTACATAGGTAAAAACGCATTCAGCCTCAAATCGTATTAGCTATGCCACACCACGTCCCGCTTACAGCATACATTATACGGAGCACTGTTGCAGTGTCCCTTTTAGGTCTAAACTGCGAAATAAACAAAAGAAAACACACACATATATTTTACAATCTATTTGCCACATATGTTCATTCAGTGTTGTATTGTAAAGTGTATTGAGTATAATTCATAGCAATGTATGTCACTTAGGCCTACTTGTGTAGTAATTAGCTCGCAATTTTTTTTCATAATTTAGAATCTATCTGCCGCATTCGTTCATTCGTCGATTTTTACGACCTTTCCTGTATTTTATGAGTTAACTGTATGTTCGTATCGTTATTTCACAACGTAATTAATGTGTAATGCGTATAAAATGTATGGTATACGCATTACGCTCTTGTCTGTATCTCATAAGTTAACCGCAATTCATATCATTCATTTTCCGTTGTCTCGTATTAAGTGCAAGATAATTCACGCGGGCATTTGGAAGCTGTTTAGTGAAGGGAGCGTCGTTTTACAACGTAATTAATGTGTAAAATGGATAGCGCATAAAATGAATGACAGACTGAATCGGCAATGAGAACGGGACAGAAAGATTTAAAAAAAAAAAAAAAAAGGAACGCTTGAGAAATGTCGAATGGACGAGTTCGGCTCGTAAGCATTGCTCGGCGTTGCTCAGTTATAAGTATCGCAATCTTTTGATCGTGTTTAGTATTGAATCCTTTTTAACCTCCATCACAGTCTTCGATTCTTTTACTTCCACCTTGTGAAACAGACTTGGATTCCTCATTGCGTCGTTGATTCCGATGCTCGTATGTTTTATATGGCGGCGTTTATACGCCATTACCTTCAGTCCCCTCGTGAACGCCATAGCGAGTGGAGGCACTTGGCGGGAACTGCTGGAAATCGCGACCGGCGCAAAAGTCCCGATAAATTCGATGATGGCGACGGGACAAGGCGTCACATCTCTACATTTCCCGTGAGTATTTCAAGTGGAGGGTTGTAGTTGTAGTTATAGGCTATTATGAAGGTTGTCATAACCGCCATCAGCCCGGCAGAGACATGTAGGTGTTGTTACCCAGTGCCGGTAGCAACAAGCAGGGCGGACATTTTGGGACGCCGGTTACACGTGAGGAATGTGGATTTTTAAAGTCTTTTTTTTAGTCATTTATTCCTTCTGAATTGCTGTTTGCATCGAGTCCGTTCAATTCCCTGGCATATATTCCTTCTGAATTGCTATTTTCAATTCGTCCATTCAGTTCCCTTGACTCGATTCAAGTCCATTTAGTCCATTCAATTCCCTGACATATATTCCTTCTGAATTGCTATTTTCAATTCGTCCATTCAATTCCCTTGACTCGATTCAAGTTCATCGATTCCTTTCAGTTCCCTGGCATATATTCCTTCTGAATTGCTATTTTCAATTCGTCCATTCAGTTCCCTTGACTCGATTCAAGTCCATTTAGTCCATTCAATTCCCTGTCATATATTCCTTCTGAATTGCTATTTTCAATTCGTCCATTCAGTTCCCTTGACTCGATTCAAGTCCATTTAGTCCATTCAATTCCCTGTCATATATTCCTTCTGAATTGCTATTTTCAATTCGTCCATTCAATTCCCTTGACTCGATTCAAGTTCATCGAGTCCATTCAATTCCCTGGCATATATTGCTTCTGAATTGCTATTTTCAATTCGTCCATTCAATTCCCTTGACTCGATTCAAGTCCGTTCATTCAGATCAATTCCCTTCAGGCGAGAGTCGATTCAGTTTCCTTCAACCGCCTTGGAAAGTTTCTCGTCCAAATCGTCGTTATTCTTTTTTTTTTTGTTTTTTTAATTTTCAGAATAATTATATATTAAATATGCTTAGAGTTTTATTAAATAGGTTTTTAGATAAACCAACTTACGTTTTATTACTTGAAAGGTTTACCTTTCCCGCTTTTTAAAACTGGTTTAGGTTATATATTTTTTTTTAATGATATTTGAGTAAATGGGTACACTTGAAAGGAGGGTTAGTTATTTACTGTCCTCACATTTTTCTGTCCGCACTTTTTACTGTCCGCATGGTGAAAGTATATCCAGTGGTTATTATTATTATTATTATTATTATTATTATTATTATTATTATTATTATTATTATTATTATTATTAAGGGGTAGATGGACTGATCATGAGCTCCAGTGGTGTAAATCAAATTTGGTAGAAACAGACCCAGTGGTTATTATTATTATTATTATTATTATTATTATTATTATTATTATTATTATTATTATATTTAGGGGCACACACCTGCTGGGTATGCAATACCTTTCTCCTGCTGGGGGTTTCAGTACCTTTCTCCTGCTTTGGGTTACAATTCCTTTCTCTTGGGGGGTTACTGTGCCTTTCTCCTGCTGGGGGTTACAATACCTTTCTCCTGTTGGGGGTTACTGTACCCTTCTCCTGCTGAGGGTTACAGTACCTTTCTCCTGCTGGGTGTTACTGTACCTTTCTCCTGCTGGGTGTTGCTGTACCTTTCTCCTGCTGGGTGTTACTGTACCTTTCTCCTGCTGGGGGTTACAATACCTTTCTCCTGCTGGGGGTTTCAGTACCTTTCTCCTGCTTTGGGTTACAATTCCTTTCTCCTGGGGGGTTACTGTGCCTTTCTCCTGCTGGGGGTTACAATACCTTTCTCCTGCTGGGGGTTACTGTACCCTTCTCCTGCTGAGGGTTACAGTACCTTTCTCCTGCTGGGTGTTACTGTACCTTTCTCCTGCTGGGGGTTACTGTACCTTTCTCCTGCTGGGGGTTACTGTACCTTTCTCCTGCTGGGGGTTACTGTACCTTTCTCCTGCTGGGTGTTACTGTACCTTTCTCCTGCTGGGGGTTACAATACCTTTCTCCTGCTGGTTGTTACTGTACCTTTCTCCTGCTGGGGGTTACAATACCTTTCTCCTGCTGGGGGTTACTGTACCTTTCTCCTGCTGGGGGTTACAATACCTTTCTCCTGCTGGGGGTTACAATACCTTTCTCCTGCTGGGTGTTACTGTACCTTTCTCCTGCTGGGTGTTACTGTACCTTTCTCCTGCTGGGGGTTACTGTACCTTTCTCTTTCTGGGGGTGACAGCACCTTTCTCTTATTACTTTTATACTTCAAGACAGAATTTCCAATTTGACTACTCTCATGTGCCCATATCTCTGCACTCCATGCATGAGGAACCATGATATACCAGGCTGGAATGTAGCATTCTCCCTGACCAGTCGTCTTAATTCACCTGTTGCCATGTTGGTTACGGTCACATAACCCTCATCCAAGCAGTGGTGTAGTAATAGTAATTAGTAAACCTGTATTTGAAATTACAGTGCTCAGGTTTCAATTAATTTCCAGGTCTTACTATGTGCTGATGTGTCAAATACTGGAATGTAAATGTCCTCACAACCTTATATTCAACACTAGTTTCATTTCAACTATGGTATAATATCCTTGTCATGCAAATATAGAAAAAAAATGAATATCATCAATAACGCAAATGACTTTTGACCCGCCAAAATCTCTTCAGAATTCAACCTATTCCATTCCCCTCTTCATCTCCTCTCCCTGGAAATGAGTTCCCTTTTCTTCATCTCCTCTCCCTGGAAATGAGTTCCCTCTTCTTCATCTACTCTCCCTGGAAATGAGTTCCCTCTTCTTCATCTTCTCTCCCTGGAAATGAGTTCCCTTTTCTTCATCTTCTCTCCCTGGAAATGAGTTCCCTTTTCTTCATCTTCTCTCCCTGGAAATGAGTTCCCTCTTCTTCATCTCCTCTCCCTGGAAATGAGTTCCCTTTTCTTCATCTCCTCTCCCTGGAAATAAGTTCCCTCTTCTTCATCTGCTCTCCCTGGAAATGAGTTCCCTCTTCTTCATCTGCTCTCCCTGGAAATGAGTTCCCTTTTCTTCATCTTCTCTCCCTGGAAATGAGTTCCCTCTTCTTCATCTCCTCTCCCTGGAAATGAACTCTTAAGCAGCAGCAGTTGCAAATTGCATTGCATTTATTCACAACTGTAACTTTAGTTCCAATCACTTCATACTTGAGTTGAAAACATGGGGTCAAAATATCATGAACGAACGCCATTTGTGTTAAAAACCTATAACTGTAATTCTACTTTTGACCACCAGAGGGTTAAAGTTTAGCTACAAAGGGGATTTCAACCGGGGGGCCCATTGCGAGGGGTGCAAGCATCTGACTGGTGGGGCTCAGTCCCCCCCCCACATAGCCACACCACTGCAACCAAGCCTCAAGGACTCTGTAACTTAACCCACAGCAGTGCAGATCATTCCTGAACTTAAGGACTCTGGGACATCAGGCCCTTGATGCCACATAGCCTCTGTACCATGTTTCCTTGCAAGGGGGTTTCTGCCAACAGTGCACCTCATGCGGTGTATTGTAGGCTTTACTCATTCATATTATCTTTCTTCCATCTTACTTTCCTCAACCTTTCCTTCTGTCACAACTTTAAAACCACCTATACTGTCAATTTCTCTTTGAATGTTGAATGACCTCATAGGTCCTAGCGCCTGCCCATTGGCCTAAATTGCCTTCCCTGCTTGGTGGTATAATCAAGCACCCTTTCTTTACAGTTTATATAGTATTTTATATCATAGTCTACTTAAATAGGCATGAAGAGTAAATGTTCTCAGGTTTATATTGAAATAATCCAGTTTATTCTAACTCTTTGGCAGTCAGTTTGATCTTGTCCTGACATCTACAGAGTTTGGTCCTTGCATGTTTCTTCTTTTGAAGAACAATTAGCGAATTTAAGTTAAAGCAAGACGTGTTTTTCATAGAATTTTCTTGTCAGGTGTTACTCCATGTGTTTTGGTTATGGAGTCATTAATTATACAGTGATTCTAATAATTTGAGGTCAAGTCTGGGATTCTGATCATTGCAGGTTAAGTGTGGGAATCTAATCATTTCAGGTTAAGTCTGTGATTCTGATCATTTCAGGTTTAAGTATGGGATTCTAATAATTTCAGGTTTGAGAGTGGGATTCTAATAATTTCGGGTTTAAGAATGTGATTCAAATAATTTCAGGTTAAATATGTGATTCAAATCATTTCAGGTTAAATATGTGATTCAAATCATTTCAGGTTAAGTCTGGGATTCTAATAATTTCAGGTTAAGTCTGGGATTCTAGTCATTTCAGGTTAAGTCTGTGATTCTAATCATTTCAGGTTAAGTCTGGGATTCCAATCATTTCAGGTTAAGTCTGGGAATCTAATCATTTCAGGTTAATTCTGTGATTCTAATCATTTCAGGTTAAGTCTGTTATTCAAAATAATCATTTCAGGTTAAGTCTAGGATTCTAATCATTTCAGGTTAAGTCTGGGATTCCAATCATTTCAGGTTAAGTCTGGGAATCTAATCATTTCAGGTTAATTCTGTGATTCTAATCATTTCAGGTTAAGCCTGTTATTCAAAATAATCATTTCAGGTTAAGTCTAGGATTCTAATCATTTCAGGTCAAGTCTGTGATTCAAATCATTTCAGGTAAAGTCTGTGACTCTAATCATCAGGATTATTTTTCTTCAGATTATTTTGTTTTTCCCTCGTTCTAAGAAGCAGAGATTGACAGACATCTTGTTTTGCATTCTGGCCAAGCAGGATTCGAGTCTCGTGTTTTCCTTCAAAATAAAATATACAGCACAAGTCGATTCGGATTAGATTTTTGCTTTTGATTAGTTTTCCTCTAAAAAGAATCATTTCTCTGGTTGGGGAACTGTCATAATATTTTGAAGTCAAAAGATAATATTTTTCTTTTCAGTTGCGTGAGGAGGCTTTTGATGGGGGCGCCTTTGGAAAACGGCAAGTTCTCGGCTCTTGACTGCTGCTGCTGCTGCTGTCGGCTGTCTGCTGTGCCCTGCTGTGCCCTGCTGTGTCCGAGCCCTTACGCTGCCCGCTGACTTGAATCAAGCAGGTAAGGGTTGGGTCTTCTGTAGGTTTTTTGAGGTATCCTAATTTATTATTGTTCAGCAATTGAAGCTGTTGTGGCTATGTACCCTAAGCTCACCCAAGGTCTCGAGCCCAATTTGTGTGTGTGTAAAGTTACTTGACTGTGACCTGACCCTCTAAATCTGCTTTGCCTCTTTCGAAATCCCTCAGGAAGGACGAATTCAGTCTAATGACCCGACATGTTTCAGGAGGCTGAAGTTTCGTGAATTCTGAAGAGGCCAAGAAGCCCTTTCTGACGAAGTGTGGACACTTCAGGAGAGGAGAACCTCCCCTTCAGTCTCTCGCCGCTGGATCCTGAAGAGGTACGGAAACTAAAGTAACCGGATCTCCGTCAGGGAATTCGTAGTTCTTGATTTCCCTGAAGCCTCAGGGTGCTATGCACTTCTACACTTCTCTAATTCTTCCTTTTTTGCAGGATGTTGCTGCCTGTAGCCTGAGCAGGCTGCAGTCTTACCCAGTGCCAAGAGGGACATAAGGTCTAAGGTCTACCCAAGTGGGTGGAGTCGCAGCCTCCCTCCTGGGGTAGCTACGGAGGCGATGACGCCTTGGTCGTACCCGGGCATTCCCATACCCAGGGGCAGGAACGTCGAAGAAGTGGACGTCCAAGAAAGGCAGGGCATGGAGAAGGAACGGGCTGAGGCGGGAGAATGAAAGGGCCTGGAGGAGGGGAAAGAATAGCTGGTACTTAATTATGCTTACAACTAGCTTGTATTAAGCTGGTGCTTAATTTTGCCTAAAACTAGCTTGTATTAAGCTGGTGCTTAATTTTGCCTAAAACTAGCTTGTATTAAGCTGGTGCTTAATTTTGCTTACAGTGTAGCTTGTATTAAGCTGGTACTTAATTTTGCTTACAGTGTAGCTTGTATTAAGCTGGTGCTTAATTTTGCCTACAACTAGCTTGTATTAAGCTGGTGCTTAATTTTGCCTACAACTAGCTTGTATTAAGCTGGTGCTTAATTTTGCCTACAACTAGCTTGTATTAAGCTGGTACTTAATTTTGCTTACAACTAGCTTGTATTAAGCTGGTGCTTAATTTTGCCTACAACTAGCTTGTATTAAGCTGGTGCTTAATTTTGAGGAGACCTAATGATGATTATATTCATAAATAATGCCCATTTTTGTTTTAGGATAATTTTTTATTACCTTTTTTCAGGATAATTTTTATTGCCTTTTTTGTTTTAGGATAATTTTTTATTGCCTTTTTGTTTTAGGATAATTCTTATTACCTTTTTTTCAGGATAATTTTTATTGCCTTTTTTCAGGATAGTTTTTATTGCCTTTTTTGTGTTAGGATAATTTTTATTACTTTTTTTCAGGATAATTTTTATTGCCTTTTTGTTTCAGGATCATTTTTATTGTCTTTTCTTTTAGGATAATTTTTATTGCTTTTTTGTTTTAGGATAATTTTTATTGCCTTTTTTTAGGATAATTTTATTACCTTTTTTCAGGATAATTTTTATTGCCTTTTTTGTATTAGGATAATTTTTATTACTTTTTTTTTCAGGATAATTTTTATTGCCTTTTTGTTTTAGGATAATTTTTATTGCCTTTTTTTAGGATAATTTTATTACCTTTTTTCAGGATAATTTTTATTGCCTTTTTTGTATTAGGATAATTTTTATTACTTTTTTTCAGGATAATTTTTATTGCTTTTTTGTTTTAGGATAATTTTTATTTATTGCATTTTTTGTTTAAGGATAATTTTTATTACCTTTTTTCAGGATAATTTTTAATGCCTTTTTTCAGGATAATTTTTAATGCCTTTTTTCAGGATAATTTTTAATGCCTTTTTTCAGGATAATTTTTAATGCCTTTTTTCAGGATAATTTTGTATTGCCTTTTTTCAAGATTATTTTTTATTGCCTCTTTTGGTGTAGGATCATTTTTATTGCATTTTTTGTGAAAGGATAATTTTTATTACTTTTTTTCAGGATAATTTTTAATGCCTTTTTTCAGGATAATTTTTAATGCCTTTTTTCAGGATAATTTTTAATGCCTTTTTTCAGGATAATTTTTAATGCCTTTTTTCAAGATTATTTTTTATTGCCTTTTTTGGTGTAGGATCATTTTTATTGCATTTTTTGTGAAAGGATAATTTTTATTACCTTTTTTCAGGATAATTTTTAATGCCTTTTTTCAGGATAATTTTTTATTGCCTTTTTTGTTGTAGGATAATTTTTATTTATTGCATTTTTTGTTTAAGGATAATTTTTATTGCCTTTTTTCAGGATAATTTTTATTGCTTTTTTTTCAGGATAATTTTTATTGCTTTTTTTTCAGGATTATTTTTTATTGCCTTTTTTGTTGTAGGATAATTTTTATTTATTGCATTTTTTATTTAAGGATAATTTTTATTACCTTTTTTCAGAATAATTTTGTATTGCCTTTCTTCAGGATTATTTTGTATTGCCTTCTTGTTGAAGTCAATATTGAGATTAATTGAAATGTATATTTGGCCTTTGCTAAAACAGAATGAATTTAAAGTCTTGTGTTTCCTTAAAAGTAATATTCAATTTAATGATTTTGATTAAAAAATGATTTTTCTTTATTCCCTTTTTCGTGACATTTTTATTTTAAATTTCAGTTCAAGTTTTTTATTGAATTTCCTTCCATTTTCCAAAGCCAGTTGCCTGAATGGGTGATTGACAAGTGAGCACAAGATGAAGACTTCTGCAAATTCTCTGCTCATTTCTTCGAGGACAACAGCATTTCTCTTGTCCTCTGAACTGCTGAGTGCAGTGCTGTGATGTGCTGTGTTGTGCCTGAGTCATTATACTGTCCGATGACATCAGGCTAGCTGGTGGGGGTTGAATCTCCTGAGTTATCACCAGCAAACCCTATTCCTAATGACCCACAGCCTCGAGGCTGTGTTGTGCTTGGGTTTGAAGCATTTGGGTTTGAATGTCAATGTTTAGATTGCAAATACGTTACTGAATTAGGTTTAATGGTGTGAAATAGACTCCTTCCCCTTTTTGGTATATAAGTAGAACTGTACAAATCTAACATCATCATCATCTCTGTGCTGACAATTGTTTGGTGAACTTGATTTTGACTGTGGATTTTCCTTCCAGAAATGAGAGAAGGGTTGGCCTATCCACCATCCAGAAATGAGAGAAGGGGTGGCCTGGCCACCATTGGTATGGTAATTCGTACCAGTCTCTCTCCAGCCAAGTTTAAACAGGCCAGTGATGCCCTTTCTGACAACAATGGAAATTATGGTTAAAAAGCTTTATTTTTTGCACATATTTTGGTCTGTTCACTCATGTTGTCAATTGCATGGTTCCACAATCTGATGTTGGCATTTTGTGGACCTTATGTGACCATTAACCTCTCTGGTGATTTATGCTAAGTTTAATTTTTATTTATAAGCTCTTCAGTAAATATTAAAATGATTTTCCTTTTATCAGAAGAGGCTAGGTCACTGAATGTCATATACCTTTCCGTGAGGGGAATATTTTCTATATCACTTTGTCTTTTTTTTTTTTTTTTAGTGAGTTACATTCCTTCCAACATGGCTGTGTTGGCTGTGAACTTTTTTTGTCTTTTTCCAGTTGTGAAATTTTTTTGCATTTAAGTGTAAATGTCAGTATCGTTAATGTGAATGCATTTGTGAATTAGGTGTAATGTTGTAAAACAGACACCACTTCTTCCCTTACAGTTTAATTATTTGTTACTTTTTAATTTTTTCCTTTTTTTAATAACTGACCTCTTTTGTTGACCCGTTACCACCTGTGACTTTCAGATGAACACCAATTCTTCGGGAGCTTGAATTTCAAGCCAGTGGTCCCTGTGGGCTTGTTCCACATGAATAGGATTCATCTTCTGAGTAATGACAAATCTGACATCATCTCTTTCAGCTGGTTAAGTTTTTGCTCAAAACTCCACAGTGTCTTTGTTTTAATATCTGTTACCACTTGGTCACTGTGTCCTAAGTAGACATTCAGGCAGGAATAGAGAGCTTTTTCAAGCTTTGTATATGGGTTAGGTGTCGTTGGTGTTACTACTATGCTAAACATACGTGTTTTGAACTTGATTTTGACACTACAGTATTTCCCTTTCAGAAATGTGAAATGTGCCACAATTGTGTAGATACTTTTACCATTATTATTGTCTGCATACATCTCCACATTCTGGCGTCAGCTGTTTGTGGAACCTTGAGAAATGTACCTTTTGAATTGTTTACCATTATTATCGTCTGCATATCCACATCCTGACGTCAGCTTTTTGTGGAACCTTCTGAATTGACTATTATCCTTTCTGGTGATCTCTGCTAAGTTTGGTTTTCAATTATGTGTTTTTCAGTGAAGATTGAATAAATCTCTCTCTATGTATCAGAAGTCACGGTCATTGTTTATCAAACCTTTCCTTGTTCTGCAATGTGGGCAGTTTAGCTGTGCAGACATTCTTACAACTGATTTAGAAGAAGATTTTTGTCACCTTAACCTTTTTTCCAGTTTACTACGGAAAGAATCTTCATGGTCAGTCTTTTGGGAGGGAAACTTCGATTGTTTGATCGTCAAGTCTACTGAGGCATTGAAACCGAGTATGGATGTTTGGTGATTTTTCAGGAAGTATAGATTGGAAGTAAGTACACTTTAGATTTGTGGGTCATCATATCCTTTTTAAATGAAAGATTTAAGTATAGGTCAACACTGTGTGTGTAAAACATGCATAGCAGTGTCTGTTATGATTAGAGACAAGTATTGTTGAATCTTACCTTTCATAATGTGACATGTCCCAGAGGTCTTTTCCTCTGTAGCTTCTTTCAAATGAACACCATATTCTCTGGGAGCTTGAATTTCAAGTCAGTGGTTCATATGTACTTGTTCCATATGAAGAGGGGTTGATCTTTTGAATAACAATAATAATAATTATTAATAATGGCAGCCCCATGGAGATTATTAGTTGAACACTTCTTAACCCAGTTCCCATTTATACAAATAGGAAGTTTTAAGGACAGTTGATTGTCGTGACCAGCATCAACACTACGCTACAGGAGTTTCTAGTCTCAAGTTTCTGCCAGAGAAAAGGATTTTAACACTAGTACGGTTGCAGATTCACCCACAATAACTTCAGAGGGCATTTTACACCTGTTTAAAATATTCTTTTTCTCCTTCTCTTGCTTTCAGTAAGAATATTTTTTGTTCTCTTTCCCTTACATTCCTTAAGAATATTCTTTTCTCTCTCTCTCTCTCTCTTGCTTTCCATAAGAATATTCTTTCTCTCTCTCACTTTCCATAAGATGGTTTTTTTTTTTTTTTAACCTGGCTAAGGGGGGCGTCCAATTTAAGGTTCCTTTCAGTCCCCCCCTCTACCCCACAGCCTTTTGGGGGTTGACTTTCCCAACTGGACATTCAGGCAGAAATCGAGAATTGGTTCAGGTAGCTGTATGGCCTTGCACGATATGCCTTAGGTATCATTATTTGTTCTGCATTGCTTGGTGAATTTCATTTTGACACAAAATATGCCCCTTCCAGAGATGAATAGACCCAGGTGGATGTTAGAAGTAACAAAAATGGACAGGACCTAAAATGAAAGAATACCAGGGACTACTAAAGTCGTGGAGAACCATCAAAGAAGGCCCAGGAAAGAAGGTTGCTGTGGTATGGCCATGTGGTGAGAAGGGGTGAGACATACGTAGGGAGGAGATTGATGGAGGTGCCTGGTGGGAGAGGAAGAGGAGGAAAGTTGTCAGAAGAATTGACCCCACACAGAAGTTGGAAGAGACGCGGAGAAAGACGTGCTCCTTCCCATAATTGAGACAGGATCTCTCAGGTGTGTTCACCAGTATCTCCTTGATGTGGATTTGTGGGACACTGCAACGAGGCTCTAGTAAGTAACGAAGATTGCTGCAGCTACAGCAATGAGAAGTCTGTAGTGGGAGAATAGTGTTTAAAAAGAACTCAAGCCTTATACTAATATTGCAATTCAATTCTGTGTATGACAGCACAGCCCTATCTAGCTAGTCAGTTAACTTGAATCTAAGCACAAATCTACATAGAAAATCTTAATCCTATCTTTCTCTGTTATTTGAATTTTGATGGCTATTAGATCCACTAACCTGAATACCTAATTGTCATGAGGGTAAGCAGCCTACGTATCATAGTGATCAGCAATCTTATTTTAAATAAGGTTTGGTTTTTAACATTATTTATCCTAGAGTGCTTATTCTACATAAACCACAGAAAAATATATAGAAAAGTCCTTGAATCTAAGTGCTTAAACTCACTCGTAATGAATAGTGGGCCAAAAATTATTTTCTTTCAGCTAGGTAGCAAATGTCCTTTGCACTTTTATACACAAAATGCAAACATAAGGTTTTTGTGTCAAATTCAGCTAGTTCTTCCAGTCCTTGAGAACTGGTATTGCATTAGGAAATGTCTCCAAATAATAATCTAGCGCAGACTCACAGGTCACATTTGATAATGAACTGGCATCTTTATCTGTGGGTTCAGGAATTTCCAGTATCCAATTTTGCAGGTGTCAAGTTAACTTCCCAAAGTGTAGGGCACAGAGTATACAGTAATTATAAATGAATATTGCTTCTCCAGACGTTCATAGGTCTTTGTTTTCAAATAGCACGCTACAGTAAGTGCATCAAACCTTCTACACAATTATCTTGAGAGTCAACATCATCAATTTCCTGAAACCACTGAGTGGCTGGAAGCATTCAGTTTGCATTCCTCCTACAAGCTGAATGAAAGTAGTCCTTCTCTACATTACACCTAGAAGGAGAAAGGTTCACCATTAATGCATGCAGTGTGGGACAATGACTCCAGGAACAGTTGAAGACCCATTAAATAGTAACAAATAAATAATAAAAAATAATATACAACAAAAAAAGTAAAGTTCATTAATACAAGGTTTTTAATATCACTACAACCAGAAAGATTTAAACAAGGCTGTACCCTTTTTGCCAACGATGATAATTAATTTTGTACATATTTTTCTTTGGCATTTCTCTCTCTCCTCGCACTATATCTAAGGTAATGTCAGCATGCAAATCTTGAAGAAGCTTTGGGCACAGAGATTTGCATATTTTGACATTTAACAGACAGGTGTTTAGCAGTACCTTGCAATGAGTTCATATCCTGAGTTGAATGTAATAGAAAATATACAAACGATTGACCTGACAAACATGCATTGAATACTAAAGTATGTCTTTTGTTTTCCAGATAGGAAGATGACCTTAGTCAGCAGAGCGGGAGAGGAGATGTCCCCTTGTGGTCTAGAAGGGATTTTCAATTGTTGTGCTCTGGTGTCTATTATTGAGACCTTCCTGCGCAGCTACCAGCAACCCCCCCCCCCTGTCTTTTAAGCATTGAGGGGGGGTCTAATCTGACAGGGAATGATAACTGGTATACCGTGAAACAGTAGCTCTGCTGAAATGAGAACTCTATTTTTTTTTTTAAATAAAATTTGTTTGTTTTTTGCAAATATCCCCATACATACACTCTAGCTCTTTGTAATAGAGCCGAAATAGAGATGGTAAGCATAGAGGTCAGGAAGTAGTAGGTGAACCCTACGCCACATGGAAATGCCATGTTTTATTGGTCATGTTATGTTTGAGCCTCTTGAGAGTGGAGCACAGATGTCTCTGATATAACGAGGGCATTGACTGTCGAGAGTAGAGCATTGATGGCTTTGGTAATATAAGGGCAGACGGAACTTGAAGATTAAGCCGTTCACTTGTCAGAAGTAGAGCATTGATCGCTGGGGTAATTTAAAAAAAAAAAGCAAACGTGACTATCATCAAATTCTAATTGTCAAGAGCAGAACATTGATGGCTATGGTAATATAAGGGCTAACAGAACATGAAAAAGGCGTTCAGGAGGTTCAAGAAGAATGACCCGAAATGTGGGAATAACTTTAATGCCTTGTTAATGATTTTAAAATGCAAAAATGTGGCAGTCTTGTTCAGTTTTTTTGAGTAGCCTGTTACTAACGTTTAAGGACAGAAATGTTCAGTCTGGGCTGTAACTCAACAGTAGAAAACTGCTCAATGAGAAAAAAGTTCCACGAAACTTTCATCTGTACACTTTGGGTGGTGTGAATTGTTCTAGAACACACCATTCTAGGGAGGCGGGAAAGGTAGCTAATGCTTCGATTTATTGCTTTGCCGGGAAGAATTACAGCTTCAAATCGAGATGTAGATTTGTGTTGTAATTGAAAGGTTTATGTTCGCATTTTAAACCGTTGTGTTTTGTCGAACTATGAATCTGGGTCATTAAACCGATAGATATGGCCCTTAGATTCAACTCTAACCCGTATGTTCCAAATCTGTGGGCGTAGTTTTTTTTTTTTTTTTTTTCCTTTATCTCGCCCACTTTTGTCGTAGATAGTATTTTACTTTAGTCAACCCCATCATTTAACGTTTTCCTTTGTGCCCGGTCTGAACTGTAACTGTGGTTGATTAGGGTGCCCTCAAATATGAGCTAATTTTTTCTGTCACACTATAAAGCTCTTTAAATTACTTTGTTCTGTCGAGATTTAGAAAAATCCTCAGCCTCTTCAGTTATGTTGAATACGCGGTTTGGAATAAAATAGCTTTTAAACAATCATTCAGCTGTGCATTAAACTGTATGGTTCGGAAATCGAGTGATCGTGTCAACTCCAGATCGAAGATTTAGTTCCACGATACCTTTTAAATGGCATTTGTTAAAGTTTATAGTACCCCATTATGGTCAGTCACGCAGGCGGAAGGTCCGTCTTGTGTCTGGTAATTTAGGACGTGACAACTTTATAAAGAAACTGCGAATTACCCGGTCGGTAACGCCCCAGGTATGCACTTGTATCATGCAGTCGAAAGTCTTAGTGGGAGGTAATCGAGAACATTTCAACTTTGCAAAGTTATGAAAGTGCTTTTTTGTGTACTACAGGGAAATATCCTTTATTTCCAGTCGGTACTAAGCGCCATTAACGGGAAAGGAAGAAAGGAAGGCTATAGACACGTAGTTCCACTTATGAGAAAGGCTTGTTTGATGCAGTCTGCATAAGCCAAAGCTCTATTTATTATTTGGGTCGTAGCCAACGGGGACCTTTTGGTGTGTGTATCAGTATTGATATCTAAGGGCAAAGACGTCATATTACGTTGTCGAGAACAAACCCCAGGTGGATATTATGCATTCAAACTCCTTCAATCTCTTGATTGTGGTCAGGAAGGTATCCTGTCAGGCTTTCATTGCAAAGCAAACTTGAGATGATGACTGGGTAAGCATGCTGTTGAAATCGATCAGAAAACCAGGACTGTCTGGAAGCAGCTCTATCTGAGCGTGGTTGTAAAACTTTACCGGCTAAATGAATGAGGGATAGATCATGGAAAGCTAATCACTGGTACTGCCTTTAGCTTTCTGATTAGGTAAGAAAGCTGTAGAAATTAGGAATGTCTACGAACACCTCTGAGCCTCGTCTGTAGAACTGCAAGAACTCCCGTGTGGAGACAAGTGCTCTATCACATTTGTCCATTAGATTTTTCCTTTGTGGAGTTCGGAAATTGGTGAGTTCTCTCAATCCTTTCCGTAGGGAGTAAATGCCGTCAGCGCACCTCACTGGATGCACTGTAGGCAATACTTGGTAATTTGCAGCGTAGGCTACCGTCAGCCCTTAGCTGCGACCCCTTTCGTTCCTTTTACTGTACGTTATTTTATATTTTCATCTTGCTTCCCACTCTCTCCTAACAACTGATTCATAGTGGATCTGCAAAAGGTTTTCCTGCTGTTACACTAACTCTTAATTTCCCTTTCATCGCTGAATGACCCCCATATGTCCCAGCGCTTGGCCTAAATTCTATATTCAGTTCAATTCGACCTCTTACAAAATAAAAGACTACAGGTTTACAAGAGATTTTTGCTTTAGGGGATAAATATTTGCTGATGAGAGCTGTGACATTGTGGGTGTATTATGCTGCTTCTTTCTTTGTACTGTTACCACGTTAGTTTCCAGGTGGTGGAATCTTGTGAATGTTAGATTCAGGTTGGACATTTTGAGCATCTTGAAACTGAACCCTTCCTAATGACTAGAATGTTACGTACTTAAGTTTTAGAGGACCCTATTCTTCTTGTAAACTTAGATAAGGCCTTAAGGTTCTCCACGTGATAAGGTTTTGTAATTGAGTCAGGTCAGGTAACTTGATTCCTATGCATAGCAAGCGCAACTTTACCCACTTCTTGCTCCAGTGATTGTCCTCGGAAGATATTTTTGTAATGTGGCTGTTAATGTGTATGCAAGGCAAATTGCAACTTCATGCCTATGCAGCATACAATCTTTTGTTTGTAATAGCACAGCAGATGATAGGTAACTACATTGGTGAGCGACGTGACCAATAGAACGGCTTTTCATCTCATATTTTTAAATCATATGTGTTTCTTTTGAGATCAAGGGTCCAGTGCATTGTGGTCTGGTAAATAGTCATTTCATAGTAGTTTTGTCATTGTTTTTAAGACAATAAGCTAAAGCCAGTGTTTATTTCAACTTTGTGTCCATATGGTCATGCAGATTACTGATACATGAGCTGCATATGGAAATGTCTCGACGGTTTTAGGAGGTTGATAGGGGCTATGGTACCATTTTAGTAATGAAATGGCAAGGCCCGGTTATGTGTTAGTTGAATAAAGGTCTTGTGGAAGATTGTTCTTTATATTTTCCATACAGCTCTTGTTGCGGGTTGATCAGGCTGAAGTTCATTGGTCTTAAATGTTGCACTGCTTGCCTAAACATGATAATTACTGTAATTGTTTTTTAATGATGTGGCTTCCAGTTTGACACTTGTTGTATAGACCATGTAACCATGGCTGATGCAGAGGTCACGTAGTTTCTGTTGAAAGGATGGAAATCATTGATAAACAGTAGTTAACCATCTTTGGTTACATTTTTCATATTATTTGAATCTCTGGCTACTGAAAAACATCGATTTTGATGGATGTACTGCATTTTTGCCATTAGATTCAGCTTGCTTATTTCCATTAATACTTTGATGTGGTTGGCATTCCATCCTTATTTGCATATTATTAACGGGTTACTGAGGTAGCTTTAGTTGATCAATTTGATTCAGTGGTTATTCTTGTCTCTTCTTATTTGCTAAATGAATCTTCTAGTCCTGGCATTTTCTGTTAGCTCAATTTGCAGCTCGTGGGGAAAACTTATCGTCTCTTGGTACCTTTAAAGGAAGAGGAGTTACAGTAAATATAGCCACAGGAATGTTGTCATCAACTGCTCAGTGTGTGTGTGGTGGGAGCTGGTTATTGACGTCCTCTGGTAACTTCTTGTTTTGCTCTTTGCTTCTGAAGGCAGGAGTGCTGTCTTGCTTGATGTGTGTGTTTGTGGTGTGGTTGACTGGTTAGGCAATTGTTTTCCTGGTCCTGAAAACTATTAAATCTGTTGAATGTTATCTGCAAGTTGGACAGCTGTGGAATCTTGAAACATTACCCTTTTCAAGGAATGCAGAAGGGAACCGACTGATAATTGAATTTTATAGGAACTCTTTTGAACTGATATAAACCTTGAGATTCTCGAAGGTCTTGTGATTCCTCAGTGATATGTGTATGTTATTTTTAGTGTGTACTCTTTGAGCCAGGTATGGTAATTTGATATCTTTGTGTAGCAAGAACAGTTATGCCCATGTTGTTCCAGTTAGGCTACTGTTCTCCAAGCCATGGTTTTCTACATAAAATCTAAGGCTTGTGTGAATTTGTTTGCCAGACTAATTGCAGCCAGGATTTTTTGCCTATAAACGGAAGGACCGCAGATGATATAGAGGTAATTTACAAACTGAGTAATGGAAGGACATTTGGTCTATGATTTCCTTTTAATAATTCTGATTTATTTATTAAGAGGTCAAGGGTGTGTAGATTTCTACAGGTTATAAAGGGTCCAGCACATTGGTCACTGTTGATTGCCATTTCATAAATCTGTTGATATTGATTTTAAAGGCCAATATTGGCACTTTCCCAAGCCAGAGCCAGTTCTCATTCATATCAACTCATGCTGATTTTTTTTTTATACATCTGCACATAGAAAAGTCTCAGACTTCTTTTGATGGGAGAGAGAGGTACTAGATTTACCATAAGTATTGAATTGGAAGGATCTAAGGAAGCACTGGTTATGTACGGATCATATAGAAGATTATTCTTTATCGTTTCCTTACCTGTTGCAGGTTGATTAGGTCATTAGTCTGCCTGTTGCATGGCTTGCTTAACTGGATTACATTTTTCTGGTTTGTGTTTTTGTGATGTTGTGGCTTTTTTGGTGTTTGATGATTAAACAGTTTTTAACCTTCATTGCTAGATTTTAAAGTTGTTATAGCAACAGTCTCTACTTAGGTAGTATGTGTTAGAATGTGGAGAATAGGTTTAGGAAGTGAACTTGATCAAT
The DNA here is from genome assembly GCA_039081455.1 of Macrobrachium rosenbergii. Lineage (NCBI taxonomy): Eukaryota > Metazoa > Arthropoda > Malacostraca > Decapoda > Palaemonidae > Macrobrachium > Macrobrachium rosenbergii. The sequence goes on from JANJGK010000049.1 coordinate 854,732, forward strand.
AGTTGGAGGTTAAAAAAAGAAGAGCCATTTTATACTAAAGCAGTTTAAGTGACCTGTTCAGTTTTTTGGTTTTCAGTCTAAAGGCTCTTTGCAGCGTCCCTTCAGCCCCCCAGCTGCAACCCCTTTCATTCTTTTTACTGTACCTCCATTCGTATTATCTTTCTTCCATCTTGCTATCCACCCCCTCCCAACAATTATTTCAAAGTGCAGCTGCAAGGCTTTCCTACAGTCTCACCAATCAAACCCGCTTGCTCAATTTCCTTTCCGGCGCTGAATGACCCCGTAGGTCTCAGTGCTGGGCCTTTGGCCTAAGCTCTATACTGTATTCCATTTCACTCTATGCAAGAAATATCTTTATAACATAAGTAGTCTTAGCTGATGCAAAGGTCAGGGAGTTGCTTTCTAAGAGATTAATCTTCTACTTGTTCCGTTGACAAAAATGACTCAAATTAAAAGGTTATTTAACCAAAGATGTCTTAATAGAAGGTTGTTATATCAAGGGCTGATTTAGTAGAAATCTCTGCTCAGAAACTATGGAATTGTTGCTCCATTATTCAGATAATTTTGTGAATGGAATGTAATGTTTGCTATGTACTGAAGAATCACGCACTCTGGAAAACTGATAATTTTTATATCTAGGTCATGATCTCTCGTATTCCAGATCTAAAATTGGAATGCACGCACCTGCCTCTGGTTCAGCTTCGTAATTTTACATATTTTTCTGTAACAATATTGTATAATACCTGTACTTTGAGGTATATATAAATACATAAATTCCCAAGAATATTTTTGTAACAGTTTTCTGTATATTTTAGTGCTGAAAACAAAAAGTATACAGTAATTACATTTGGTTTTAGTAGCAATGTCTGCTGAACTAAGTAGTTTTAGTTAAAAGGTTCTATGTTGGTCTATACAGCGTACAGTTACTATTCGTTCCTATACTGTAACCACAAACTTGTACAACAAAAAATACACAATAAAAAAGGAATAATTCAATAGTAGATTCAAGAGGCCAAATACTCGTTTATTGAGAACTGTAATAAATACAATTCGGTCATTGAAATGACTCTTTGGCTTGAAAGAGCTGGAAACTTGCCTTGAAAATTATCTGAAAAAAAATATACTGTAACCACAAACTTGTACAACAAGAAATACACAATAAAAAGGAATAATTCAAAAGTAGATTTAAGAGGTCAAATACTCGTTTATTGAGAATTGTAATAAAAAAAGTCAATCACTGAAATGACTCTTTGGCTTGAAGGAGCTGGAAATTTGCCACGCAAATTATGTGAAAAAAGATAAAAGCAAAGTGAAATAGTGATACAAATGTGTAATTGTGTAATTATTAGACAAAATATTTGTTGGTAAATAAAAGTCATTAAGAATCTTACATCAAGGTGAACTAACACATACATACAAGGAATAGACTGTCAGATGTTTGCTTTGTGAATCAAACACAGTAGCCTTAAGAGAAAATAATTCATATAAAAAACGAGGAGATAGAATGTGGGCGTTCCTTTACACGCCCTAAAATATATAACTGTTAAAATGCCACAAACGCCGTGACTTAGAAAGTGATCTTCTTAATTCATGAAATCGATATCTTTGCGGGTTTGTGGTCATCAAGGAAGCTTCGTGTTTTTAGTGACATCATATAAAGAATGTAAGTGACTTCCCCAAGCCACGCTATGCCATGAAAATATGGCGAGCTCTTGATAAGACTGACAAAATTTGGGAAATGGAATTCTGTACCAAACCGTCATCTAAAACATTAGCCACCAAAACTCGGAAGTGTTGCAGACACTTTTTCAATTTGTAAATGAAGAAATAAATGGACTTTCGCCAGCTTATGGCAACAATCCACTTACCCAAATCTTACGTCGCAAGAGAAGAACTCGGGGGAAATGAAATCTCTTAAATATTTGAATGTCTTTTAGAATTACATACGCTACTGGGAGTGAGGAAAGTGAATGTAGTATTATACTACGATAAAAGAGTAAATTCTATTCGCAGATTGAAAGAATTGGGATGACCATTTTTTGACAGATTTTGTATCGGCACAAGGCCTCTCTCTCTCTCTCTCTCTCTCTCTCTCTCTCTCTCTCTCTCTCTCTCTCTCTCTCTCTCTCGTACACAAAGGAGCGATAGTTCTGGTCTTCTCTCTCCCTCTCTCTCTTTCTGCGCAAAGGAGCGAGAGTTCCTCTCTCTCTCTCTCTCTCTCTCTCTCTCTCTCTCTCTCTCTCTCTCTCTCTCTCATGCTACACAAAGGAGCGATAGTTCCGGTCTCTCTCTCATTCTGCCCAAAGGAGCGAAAGTTCCTCTCTCTCTCTCTCTCTCTCTCTCTCTCTCTCTCTCTCTCTCTCTCATGCCAAACCAGAGAGTATTAGAGTAATAGTCAGTGCTAGTTTAGGTCCCCGGGGGGAAAGAAGTAAAGATTTTGTGCTCCATAAAAAGTGAAATTAAAGACAAACTATATAAATACATCAGAGTGATTGCAAAAGCAACCTGAAAAGGATTTAAAAGCGGATGCAAGCAACTGAATAAGTGGCGAAACTGTAAAAGGACTCGTGAGATATTTTGTGATAAATATTGAATATGATAATCAAACAGAACCAACCATATGTGTGGATGTCTTATGAAACATCTCAGTCTCAGGCTAAAAAACTCGGCAATGTTGATGAACACCAGGATATCAATAAATCTTATTCCCGCCAACTTTAACTTTTTAGTGAGAAATTTCGGTTCTCTTTGTGTCAAAGAATAACATATATCACATAAAAACTCCACTGAAGAATTATCTGTTTTGTAATCGAATGATTTTGTGGTAATTTGAAATAACAGTGCAAAGAATTCTTTTGGAAAAAACAGTGGAAATGTTGTTCCCAATCTGAGACCCTTATTTGTTAAAGACTTCCTAGAGAGTTTAATTGATTGTCTCTATCATAAAATGGTTACAGGAATGTAGTTATAGGTGCTGGTTAGACTGGCCGAATTAAGGAAGTGAAAATATGTACTAACAAGTATTCATAATGGACACAGATATTTTGGAAAGTAAAGGACATTTTTATTTGAATTTGGTAAGTTGCCGGAAAATCATTTTAGATGAGAGAAAGTCAGTTCTGAAACTAGTGGTACAGGGCCTCTCTCTCTCTCTCTCTCTCTCTCTCTCTCTCTCTCTCTCTCTCTCTCTCTCTCTCTCTCTCTCTCTCTCTCTCTCTCTTTGTACTATGAAAAGGAGTAATTATTGCTACTGGCCGAATTTAGGAGGTGAAAATCTGCACTAACCAGTACTCATAATGGACACTATTTTGGAATGTAAAGACAGTATTATTTGAATTTGGTAAGTTGTTGGAAAATCATTTTAGACGAGGGAAATTCAGTTCTGAAACTAGTGGTATACAGGGCCTCTCTCTCTCTCTCTCTTTGTACTATGAAAAGGAGTAATTATTGCTTGCGCTGTAGCAAGACCATTCTCTCTCTCTCTCTCTCTCTCTCTCTCCCCCCCCATGAGTTATTCAAAGGAGCAAGTGCTTACGCTGTCACAAGACCACTCTCTCTCTCTCTCTCTCTCTCTCTCTCTCTCTCTCTCTCTCTCTCTCTCTCTCTCTCTCTCTCTCTCTCTCGCCCGTGGGTTGGTTATTCAAAGGAGCAAGTGCTTACGGTGTCACAAGAGCCTCCACCAACACCCCCCCCCCCTCTCTCTCTCTCTCTCTCTCTCTCTGTGTCATGCAACTCTAAAAGTCTAAATAGGAAAATCCAGTGTTAGAGTAACTCTGGAGAGTGAAAGACCTCGAATTTTGTTCTGCACAAAAGTGACGGTATCCTTAAACTGTGTATTAATATAACTGCCAAAACAAACTAATAAAGAAGTTGACAGTGCGTAGAAGGAGCTAAATAATCAATAACACGTCTTTGGAAAAGGATTCGCGAGATATTTTGCGATAAAATGTAAACGCTGTGACAGGTAAGGGTAGTTAAGCAACCATTATTCCTCCTTGGACTCGTGCTTTTTCAAGTGCTCAAATAAACAGAACATTTAATAGGTCCAGGATGAAACTCGGTACTAACTGAACGTTGTAGTCACTTTCTCATCCCGATACAAATCGGTAATCATAACCACATTTTACGAACACTTCTACGATTGCTTCGACTCTACGTAAAGCTACTGGCCTTGTCAAACACTTATCAACCACTTCCATCACTTGTAACTAACTTTTCCTTACCGTCTTTGCATCAACCAACATCGAATTACGTCTTAATCGAAGCATTAAAACCTTATCTCTTTTGTGAAATGTGTCAGCAATCTCTCTCTCTCTCCCTTTCCACATATTGTTATGACGCCAGTTTTAATGGCCATAATCAATCAATCTCTCTCTTCCTAACACAAATCAGTAATCAAAACCACACTTTACTAACAATTTTACAATAATTTCGACTCTACGCAACGCTCCCAGTCCTATCAAAACTTATGATATTCCTAACTAATTTTTTTCTTACATATTCGCATCAACCAACATCTAAAAACGTCGTATTCGACGCATTAAAACCTTAATTCTTATGTGAACTGTGACAGCAACCTCATCCCCACCTCTCTCTCTCTCTCTCTCTCTCTCTCTCTCTCTCTCTCTCTCTCTCTCTCTCTCTCTCTCTCTCTCTCTCTCTCTCTCTCTCTCGTTGGACGCCAGTTTTAGTAGCCATCAACCAATCTCTCTCTCTTTCTCAGCCTGACACAAATCAACGATCGTAACCACATTCTACGAACAATTTTACGATTATTTAGGATCTTCAAACCCTTAACAAACACTTATATAACTCCTGACTAATTTATAAAACACTTATACAACTCCTAACTAAACTTTTCAAAAACATATATCACACCTAACTAACTATTCAAAAACTTACATCACGCCTAACTTTTCAAAAACTCATTTCACACCTAACTAACTTTTAAAAAACGTATATATCACGCCTAACTAACTTTTCAAACACTTATACAACTCCTAACTAACTTTTCAAAAACTTATAACACACCTAACTAAGTATTACTTAAAGGTTCCGCGTCAACCAACATCTAAAAACGTCGCATTCAACGTCCGACGTAATTCATATTTCGCGCCTCTCAGTTAAAAAAAAAAGATATATTTTATTCACTTTATGGGGTCGGGAACACTATAGCCACCTATTATCGAAAAAAGAAACGAAATTCTTCTTCGAAGCCGGTTATCCAAACGTGCCTAAAATACGCCTATTACGATATATATGCCATTTCCTGCTGAAGCGTATGATTTTGTATCGTATCTGACGTATTTTGAAAGAGATTGCGACTAAATTGCGTTGATATTTAAGGAGAAAATGCCACTTTAAAGTTTAAGCCTACTGAAGTCTTCGATTTAATTCAAATTCGAATGTTTAGGATGTTTATTGTTATGGTCTGAAAACCAACGAATTCCGTATCTTATTTACCTTATTTACGCTTGATTTCGTCTTATTACGTAAGGGTTAAAACCTGCAATAACAGCAGCCTTTAATATTATTAACGAATAAAAAAAGCTACGTAACTTTTTTTTTTATTTCACCGAGAATCGAATGTATGAATGAATGATGACGTCACTTGCCTGGACAATTACGTATTGGTTTCCATGGAAACCGAGATTTGTACCTAAATTTCAAAACAAAATTGATCTGTTTTTGCAATAAAATGTAAAAATAAAAAATTAAAATTCATACGAACCATTTTAAAGTACATTTAATTGTGATTTTTATTGTTATATTACTCTTAAACTGCCTGATTTATCAATAAAAATATAAAGTTTCGAGATCGTTACTCACGCCATATGGTTACACTGCTCAATTGTCGTCTGCCTCAATTCAAAAGGCAGGCAGAAACTGGCATTTTTCACTCAAATTTATCGTCATTTACCTTCGATAAATAAGTAATTTCAATGATTTACCAGACATTTTTTTGCATGAATATTCATTAATATATAAATAAATATGGAAAGATGAGGAAATTGTGTTTTGATACATATCCAGTCTATAAAAAACGAATTTTAAAAGTAACAAAAGGCAACTTTTCTTTTCTCGCCATTCATAAATTTCTCACAAACGCTTAAAACTATAACCAAAACTGTATTGCAAGTCACCTTACATATGTTGTACTTGATAGACTTCAAAATAGCTTTTTGTATTATTTAAATCAGTTTTAATTATTCCTTAAATATATATTTTAAAATATTACCCATCAGAATTATTTAAAGGGTGAGACAAAAATAAAAGTATTTTGGATAGCTTTTCTTAATGTATGGATATACTGCAAAAAACATCGGCTGAAAAAAAAATCGTAGACGATTCTATGTACTTTTAACTTTAAAAGACCATAATAAATTCTTATCACAGATTAATAAAAACTTTTTTAGTAAATTAAATAATTATTTTAAATTTTCATCTATATCACTGCTCTGAAAAAAGCATATAAAAGAAATTATTTTACAAGTTCTTACTATGACTTGTGGCCACACTGAAAAATTTCGTCTATAACGATAGTAAACACAAGCTACAGCCAATGAGAGGTGGTGTTGATGACGTAACCGACAGCCAATCAGGTACGAGAACTTTCCCGCCAAGATTTCACTCCGTCGGAGGAACCCTTCGGTTTATGAACTGCTGTTGGAAGAAATGGCCTCAAAATGCTCATACGAACCCAAATCTTTTTAATTTTTTTGTATTTTCAGTTTTTTAAATGTTTATTTCTCAATTTAGTGAAGGCTGCATGTTAAGAAATACAGTTTTTTTTATTTTATGAATGGAAAAATTACGTCATTGGCCTGGTTTCCATGGAAACTAAGGTTTGCCGACGAATTTCAAAACAAAGTCTATTAGTTTTCATGATACAACTTATATAATAATAGATTATTTATGTACTAATATATCAAAATAAGTTTTGTTGTAAGTATATTTATAGAAATACTGTTTAAATGCCGAATTTATCAATAAAGGCGCAAGTTTATGAGATCGCTACTCACGCCTTATGGTGACACTGTCGTCAGCTCCAGCTCGAAAAAAGGCGGAAACTGGAAACTTTCACTCAAATCTATCGTCAATTACGTTCGATAATTAGGTTATTGTAGAGATTTACATGGCAGTTTTTTGCAAGAATATTTATTAATATACACAGAAATATGACAAGATGAAGAAACTGAGTTTTGATGTATATCCAATCTACAAAAAAACGAATTTTAAAAGTAACGAAAGGCAACTCTTACATTCGACTATCGCCTCGGGATCCCCCGACTTATGAGTTGCTGTTGGGGTAGAATTTGAGTTTTTCGCTCTTATTTATCTGCCTAAGGAGATTTCAATGTATAATCCCCCCCTTGGGATTACGAAAATTATTGTAATCAGACAGCGGCTGTAAGTTACTGTAATGTAATGTGAAAAATAAAAACTTGTATTACAAACTTAGCCTATGCCTATGAATTTACAATAGACTCAAGTGCAGCAGTATGTATATATATATATATATATATATATATATATATATATATATATATATATATATATATATATATATACATACATACACACACACACACACACATATATATATATACATATATATATATATAATATATATATATATATATATATATATATATATATATATATATATATATATATATATATATATATATATATATATATATATATATATATATATATATATATATATATATATATATATATATATATATATATATATATATATATATATATATATATATATATATATATATATATATATATATATATATATATATATATACACATCCCAGTTTGCCTTAAATCCCCTCTTACAAAACCTTATTAGTGAGTTACAGTATAATATACATTTTCTAAGAAAATTTATCAAGAATGTGAAAAACACCCTTGCTGTGACGCCAGTTTCAGTAACCAGTTTTATTTAGTTCAGGAATTATATATATATATATATATATATATATATATATATATATATATATATATATATATAATATATATATATATATATATATATATATATATATATGTATATATATATGCAAATCATAAGTCGAGTGAACACGAGAAGATAATTGGTTGAACGGAAAAGTTGCGTTTCAGTTGCTTTTAAAATTCGTTTTTTTATAGATTGGAGAGATATTAAAACTCATTTTCTTCACCTTTCCATATTTCTGTGTATATTAATAAATACTCATGCAACAAACTGTCATGTAAATCGCTAAAATAACCTACTTATAGAACGCAAATTATTGTAAATTTGAGTGAAAGTTGCCAATTTCTGTGTTCTTTTCAAACTGACGCAGTCAATTTAGCAGTATAGCCATACGGCGTGAGTAGCGATCTCATAAATTTATATTTTTATTGATAAATTCGTAAGTTAAACATATATTTTCATTAATCAATAAGAAAAATAACTTATTATGATACAGTGCTATATAAATATAACTTTTATTATATAAGTTTGACCATTAAAACTAATAGACTTTGTTTTAAAATTCGCCCACAAACCTCGGTTACCATGGTAACTGGTTACGTAATCATCAGGGCAGTGACGTCATTCATTCATAATTCCATTCCCTAAATGATGTCACGATAAAGTTTTATAGAACGACTCGAGATATCATCTCTAAAAGTATCTAAGTTTGAGGTCAAATCTAGCTTTACATTAACTTATCACTTATGAATAATTAATTAATTCAGTTAGCAATCCTGCATTGCCCATTTAATGATCGATAAAACGATTCGTCATGTTTTACTTTAAAGTCTGCGTCAGGTTTCAAAGTTCATCTGTCTGTTTATTTTACCAGACGTTCGTAGGAAAATACCTTTTTTATTTCTTAGTTTTAATCAAAATACTTCAATAATAATAGCTTTTTGCAGAAATAGAAATAGGGATATTCTCTTTTTCTTATATTTCATGAAATGTTCAAATATAATATTTATTTTCAGTAATCAGTCAAAGCTTAGACAATAGTTATATACTGCACTGAGCCAAAAGTTTAATAGTTGCTGAAAAATCTTTTTAAAATTAATATTTTTGGAAATTTTAGCAAACACAAAGAATAATATTTAGAACCCGAGGAAAACAAGATAGGTTTGTTAATCTATATATTATATCAAATAGTTGAAATTCATCGTTATTTACGTAAAATCGAAGGTTGAATGTTTATGCAAAGAAACAGAGTTATCAGTTAGTATTTATTGTTCTTTTTTTGTATTTTTTTTTTATTTTAGTTACTTTACCTGTCAATAGGTAGCTATAGCGTCGCAGGCCACGTAAATTTCGGAAATCAGATAAGCATAAAGTTAATTGCGAAGATAATCACTTTTAAACATATGCTGAATGTGATATTGAACATAAATATCAAGTATATAGTATTAAATACATTTAAAATACTTGCGAAAATAATTCAAACACGAGAATAAAGGGAAATACGAAGAATACGAATCTGAAATATAATACCACACGTATGATGTAGAACAGGGGTTTTCAACCTTTTTCTCCCCACGTACCATTTTGGGCATTTTTAATGTCAATAATGTACCCCCATCACTTTGTATAGTGTGGAATACAAAAACGCACAAAAACATTCCATTGTGTATATTTGCAAGTACTGTACTGAAGGGAAGTAAGTACAACAACTCTCCTGACATAACCAACGATATTGTAAACACAAAGAATTCCATAAAAATAAAGAAAATTGTTTATAATTATCTACCTGTGGTATGCAGTCAGTGGGCGGCCAGGCCCCTAACCCTAACGACCCGTGGGGAGAGCGTACCCCCTAACTGACCCTTGGCGTACCCCAGGTTGAAAACCCTTGTTTTAAGAGGTGATTTATCAGAAATCTCTGCTCAAAAAGTATGGAATTGTTGTTCCACTCTTCAGAGAATGTTGTGAATGGAATGTGAAGTTTGTTGCGTACTGATTGCTACCACTGAAGATTCACGTACTCGGGAAACCGATAATTTTTATATCACAGTCATGATCTCTAGTGTTCCCAGATGTAAAACTGGAATGCATACACCTGCCTCTGTTTCAGCTTTGTCATTTTACATATTTTTCCGTGACAGTATTATAGAATACCTGTACTCTGATGTATATATAAATACAGAAATTCCTAAGAATACTTTTGTAAAATTTTTCTGTATATTTGAGTACTGAAAATACAAAGTATGAGTATTTACATTGAGTGTTTTATTAGCAATGTCTGCCGAGTTATGTAGTTTTAGGTAGAAGGTTCTGTGTCGGTGTACAAATGCATTCATACAGCTTACAGTTACTGTTTGTTCTAATACTGTAACCACAAACTTGTGCAACGAGAAATACGCAATGGAAAGGAATAATTCAAAAGTGGATTGAAGAGACAAGATGCTCGGCTGTTGAGAATTGTAATGACAAGAACGAAAGCGAATCCATGAAAGGTCTCCTTGGCTTGAAAGAGCTGGAAACTTGCCACGAAAATTATCTGAAAAAAAGAGAAAGCACAGTGACACAGTGATGCAATTGTGTAACTGTGTAATTAGACAAAATATATGTGGGTAAATAAAAGTCAGTAAGAATCTTACATCAAGGTGACTAACACATACGTACAAGGAACATCATATAGAGAATTTATGTGACTTCCCCAAGCCACACTATGCCATGCAAATATAGGGAGCTTTTGATAAGATTAACAGAATTTGGGAGATGGAATTCTGTACGAAGCTGTCATTGAAAGCTTTGACCCGGCCGATACTCGGATATGTTGCAGACTTTTTCAATTGGTTAAGTGAAATGTAAATCTTTATTCACAGAGGGAGAATCAGTTCTGAAATGCAAGAATGAATAAACACAACTGACTCTCGTTAGCTTATGGCGATAGCTTCAGTTAGGTCAATAATCCACTTGCCGAAATCTTATGTTGCAAGAGAAAAACTTGGGGAAATGAAATCTCTTGAATGATATTTGAATGTCTTTTAGAATTACATACGCTACTGGGAGTGAGGAAAGTGAATGTAGTATTTTACTACGATAAAAATATTAAATTCTATCCGGAAATTGGGATGACCAATTTTTGATCGATTTTGTATCGGCACAAGGCCTCTCTCTCTCTCTCTCTCTCTCTCTCTCTCTCTCTCTCTCTCTCTCATGTTACACAAAAGAGCGACAGTTCTGGTATCTCTCATTCTGCCCAAAGGAGCGAAAGCTCCGCTCTCTCTCTCTCTCTCTCTCTCTCTCTCTCTCTCTCTCTCTGTCTCATGCCAAACTAGAGAGTAATAGTCAGTGCTAGTTTAGGTCCCCGGGGGGGAAGACGTGAAGATTTTGTGCTCCATAAAAAGTGAAGTTCAAGAGAAACTGTAAATGCATCAAAGTGATTGCACAAGCAACCTGAAAAGGACCTAAAAGCGGATGCAAGCAACTAAATAAGTGATAAAACTGTAAAAGACTTGTGAGAAATTTTGTGATAAATAGCGAGCATGACAACCTAACAGAACCGACCATATGTATGGCTGTGTTATGAAACATCTCAGCCTCAGGCTAAAAAACTCGGCGATGTTAATGAACGTCAGAACATCAGAACATCTTATTCCTGCCAACTTCGACTTGTATTTAATATTTGTTGATGACACCAGGTTAGTGAGAATGTCCAAGAATAACACACGTCAAATAAAAACCCCATTGGAGAATTATCTGGGTTTTGTGATCGAATGATTTTGTGGCAACTTGAAATAACAGTGTAACGAATTCTTTTGCAAAAACAGTGGAAATGTTATACCAAATCTGAAACCGCTGCTTGTTAAAGACATCTTAGAGAGTTTATTTGATTGTCTCGGTCATAAAATGGTTATAGTAATGTAGTTAGGTGCTGGTTAGACTGGCCGAATTTAGGTGAAAATCTGTACTAGCAAGTATTCATAATGACATCGATATTTTGGAATGTAAAGACAGTTTTATTTGAATTTTGTAAGTTGGCGGAAAATAATTTTAGATGAGGGAAGTTCAGTTCTGAAACTAGTGGTACAGCAGGGTCTCTCTCTTTCTCTCTCTCTCTCTCTCTCTCCCCTTGTGCTATAAAAAGGAACAATTATTGCTTGCCCTGTAGCAAAACCATGGGTTGGTTATTCAAAGGAGCCAGTGCTTACGCTGTCGCAAGACCACTCTCTCTCTCTCTCTCTCTCTCTCTCTCTCTCTCTCTCTCTCTCTCTCTCATACAACAGTCAAAGTCTTAAATTCTAAATAGTAAAATTCAGTGTTGGAGTAATTCTGGAGAGTGAAAGTCGTCGAGTTTTGTGCTGCATAAAAGTGACGGTATCCTAAACCTGTGTGTTAATATGGCTGCCAAAACAAACTAATAAAGAAGTTGACAGTTCATACAAGGAGGAAAATAATCAACAATACGTCTCTGGAAAAGGATTCGGGAGATATTTTGCGATAAAATGTAAACACTGTTACAGGTAAGGGCAGTTAAGCAGCCATCATTCCTCCTTGGACTTGTGCTTTTCCAAGTGCTGAAATAAACATAACGATTAACAGGTCAAGGAAGAAACTCGGTAGTTAACTGAACGTTGCAGTCTCTTTCTCATCCCGACGCAAATCAGTAATCATAACCACATTTTACGAGCAATTTTACGATGATTTAGAATCTTCAAACCCTTATCAGACACTTATATAACTCCTAAACGCCCCCTTCTCTCTCTCTCTCACGTTGTGACGCCAGTTTTAGTAGCCATCAATCAGTCTCTCTCTTTCTCATCCTGGCACGAATCAGCAAAACCACATTCTACGAGCAATTTTACGATGATTTAGAATCTTCAAACCCTTATCAGACACATATATAACTCCTAAACACCCCACTCTCTTTCGTTGCGGCGCCAGTTTTAGTAGCCATCGACCAATCTCTCTCTCTTTCTCAACCTGACATAAATGAGCAATCGTAACCACATTCTACAAACAATTTTACGATCATATAGAAACTTCAAACCTTTATCAAACTCATATATAACTCCTAATCCCCCTCCCTCCTCTCTTTCATTGTGACGCCAGTTTTAGTAGCCATCAATCAGTCTCTCTCTTTCTCATCTTGACACAAATCAGCAATCATAACCAAATTCTACGAACAATTTTATGATTACTTAGAATCCTCAAACCCTTATATAACTCCTGACTAACTTATCAAACACTTATACAACTAACTTAACTTTTCAAAAACTTATAGTACACCTAACTAACTTTTTCTTAAAGGTTACATATCAACCAACGTCTAAAAACGTCGCATTCAACGGCCACGTAACTCATATTTCGCGACTCTCAAATAAAAAAAAAGGGAAATGATTTTATTCACCTTACGGGGTCGGGAACGCTATAGCCACCTATTATCGAAAAAAGAAACTAAATTCTTCTTGAGGCCGGTCATTCAAATGTGCCTAAAATACGCTTATTACGTTATTTATGCCATTTACTGCTATTGCGTATGATTTTGTATCGCATTTGACGTATTTTGAAAGAGATTGCGACTAAATTACGTTAATATTTAAGGGAAAAATGCCATTTTAAAACTTTACGCATTTAAAAGGCCAGTCTTCGTTTTATTTCAAATTCGAATGTGGTCTAAAAACCAACGAATTCCGTACCTTATTTACGCTTGATTTCGTCTTATTACCTACTGTATTCGTCTCAAATCGGCGTGTAAGTATTCCTTATTAACTTAAGTTCTCATATATGCGATTATTCTTCAGTTTGATCATCGTTTTTGCTCGAAATATGACCGAAAAACGTCTAAAATAATGTTTGAATGCGCATTTTCGCAGTATTTCGGACTAAAAAAGCATTACACGAAGGAAAATATCCTTCCAGAATCTGCATAAAATATTAAGGAACAACTCTATAGCAATTAAAAGCCGAGAAAAGTACGCTATCATGTTAAATAAAACTAAAACAGCGTAAACTTTACGTCTTTGACGGTGTATTTTCTTCTTATTCCTAGCTAAAAAATACGTTAAATTAAGGGAAATAGGCTTCCAGAATGAGCGCAGATCGATTAGGAACAATTCTCTGTCAATTAAAAGTTGAAACAAGCCTGAAATAATGTTTGATAAAGCGAAATATAGCGTAAACGTACTATTTCAATTTACGGCTTACAAGGCGTATTATCGCAGCATTTCGGTCTCGAAATGCATTACAAGAAGGAAAATATGCTTCCAGAATTTGCATAGATTATTAAGGAACAATTCTATAGCAAGTAAACGCCGAAATAATTGCGTTATATAAGGTTAAATGTAGCGAAAGTAGCTTAAACTTATTATTTCAATTTACGTCTAATGACGGCGTATTTTCTCCTTATTTCGAGCTGAAAAATACGTTAAATTAAGGAAAATACACTTCCTTAATCTTCTTAGATTAATTAGGAACAATTCTATGTCAATTAAAAACGGAAATATACCTAAAAAAAGATTTGATAAAGCTTAAAAAAAGCGTTATCTTGACAAGGATCGAACGCGGGTCTTTAAGATTTTGAGTCCAGCTTGTTACCAACTGTACTAATCAGACAGACTGAATATTTTACGTTTTTAAGAGGATAAATATCAAAGAAAACGGACATAAATGGTGGTATAAAATTCAGGGTAAACAGTTTTAATTTTCTTTACGTATTTGAAGGTGTATTTTCGCCGTATTTCGAACGAAAAAGGTCATATAATAAGGAAAATATGCTTCCAATATAAAATTAAATGATTAAGTAACGAATCTGTGGCGATTAAACCTGAAAAAAGCACGTTATAATGTTAAATAAACCGAAAAAGCGTAAACTTATTATTTCAATTTACGTCTTTGAAGGCGCATCTTCGCAGTATTTCGGACTGAGAAAGCATTATATGAAGGAAAATATGCTTCCAGAATCTGCATAAAATATTAAGACACAACTCTATAGCAATTAAAAGCTGATAAAAGTACGTTATAATGTTAAATAAAGCAAAAATAGTGTATACTATTTCAATTTACGTCTTTGACGGAGTATTTTCTCCTTATTTCGAGCTGAAAAATACGTTAAATTAAGGAAAATACCCTTCCAGAATGAGCGTAGATCGATTAGGAACAATTCTATGTCAATTAAAAGGTAAAAAAAGCCTGAAATAATGTTTGATAAAGCGAAAAATAGCGTAAACGTACTATTTCAATTTACGGCTTACAAGGCGTTTTATCGAAGCATTTCGGTCTAAAAAAAAGCATTATGAGAAGGAAAATATACTTCCAGAATTTGCATAGATTATTAAGGAACAACTCTATAGCCAGTAAACACTGAAATAAGCGCGTTATATCAGGTTAAAGAAAACGAAAATAGCGTAAGCTTATTACTTCAATTTACGTCTTTGACGGAGTATTTTCTCCTTATATCGAGCTAAAAAATACGGAAAATTAAAGACAAACACTTCCAGAATCTTCTTAGATTAATTAGAAACAATTCTATGTCAATTAAAAGCAGAACTAAGCCCAAAAATAAGTTTTGATAAAACTAAGAAAAAAAACGTCATCTTGACGAGGATCGAACGCAGGTCTTCAAGATTTCGAGTCCAGCACGTTACCAACTGTACTAATCAGACAGGCTGAATATAATATATGTTTTTAAGGGGATATATATCAAAGAAAACGGACATAAAGGATATATAAAATTTAGGGCAAACAATTTTAATAATTTTCTTTCCATCTTTCCCCGTATTTCGAACTAAAAAGGCCATATAATTAGGAAAAAATGCTTCCGATATCAAATTAAACTATTAGAAAACTAATCTATAGTGGTTAAAGCTGAAATAAGCTCGTTATAAGGTTAAATAAAGTAAAAACAGTG
>JANJGK010000049.1:876201-922891 GCA_039081455.1 Macrobrachium rosenbergii
TCTCTCTCTCTCTCTCTCTCTTGGTCACAGTAAGAATCTCTCTCTCTCTCTCTCTTGTTGGTCAAAGTAAGAATCTCTCTCTCTCTCTCTCTCTCTCTCTTGGTCACAGTAAGAATCTCTCTCTCTCTCTCTCTCTCTCTCTTGTTGGTCAAAGTAAGAATCTCTCTCTCTCTCTCTCTCTTGGTCACAGTAAGAATCTCTCTCTCTCTCTCTCTCTCTCTTGGTCACAGTAAGAATCTCTCTCTCTCTCTCTCTCTCTTGGTCACAGTAAGAATCTGTCCGTCTCTTTCTTGGTCCCAGTAAAAATATCTCTCTCTCTCTCTCTCTCTCTCTCTCTCTCAGTGAGAACATCCCCTTTAAGATGCTTGATGTGCCTCACACCTACTTTTCTACCTGTTTCAAGGGGTCCCCCAATTTAAGGTTCCTATCAGTGGTCCCCTGCCTCTCATTCTTGGTGTGTTAGTGAGCATAACCCTCTTCAGTACCTTCAGTATTAAGCACCAAATTCCCTGAATCCCCATCTTGTTCAGGAACTTTGGATTCTCTGGGTCCTCCCAGTGGACCCAACAAAGGTCCTCGTGAAGATCCTAAACACATGATGATGATGCAGGAACGAGAGAGACTTTGTCAATTTGAAAAATTTCCTCAGCCATCTCTAACCTTTTTCCTGTATTCTTAAGATATTATGCTCCTTGCAATCTTATTTATTTCTCCATAGCTTCGTCTCATTTTTTCTTTATTGTATCTCCTGAAATCTTTATAGACAAGAGTTTAGTAGGGCTTTGAATTGAGTTTGAATAGTGTGTTAATTATGGGAAAATATGCAAAGTGCTGAGATAATGGACTTTCATTGAATACTGAAGTGTGTATTTTGTTTTCCAGGCATGTATGAAAAGGACAGTATCACCATCAAGAACAACCACTCTTCAGTAGATATGACACGTTGCAGATTTAATAGAATCCAGCAGACACGTTGCAAATTTAATAGAGTCCAGCAGAGGGAATATAAGAATTTGTTTTCAAGATACTGTATATCCTACGAGTTCGATGTGCATTGAAAGGGAGATATTTTGACTGTAAATCTATCTGGAGGACGGGAATCTTTAATAGTGTACCTTGAAAGTGTGTTTATTGCATATATGGTGACCCATATATGTTAACTGTCTCTCAAGACAGGCGAGGTTAGAAAGGAATATCTCAAAAAACTGTTCCATTTGACCAGTTTTCTTAAATATCATGCAGTTCAAACTTCAACTGGTAACTCTCTTAAGATTTATAGACTACACTTCTTGCTTTCAAGTGATTGTTTGTGCTTGTGAAAGTAAAATGTTCATCTCAAAGTAGCAAAATGAGAAGCTATGATCTAAAGTAAATTTTGCATTTTTAAGTTTTGCAAGGGAATAGTTGAACTGGTATACAGTGCTTAAGTTACTATAGAAACTATGGTTTTGTTTTGTTGGCAGGAACTTTTAGCTTTATTTTTTTTGACAAAATAAAAATTGCGTTTGTGTTTGTAAATGAAAGCAAGCCCCGAAACCTTACCCCATGTGGAAACCCTTACAGTATTTTGTTTTGGTGAAGTTTTGTGGTTCAACATCAGATTTTTGTCAACGACTGATCGCTTCGTTGTTTATTTACTTAAGGGCCAGACAAGATAGTTTGTCTTGTATATATACATTTATCGTTTCTCATTACCAGCTGCCCTTCACTTCGTATTGCTGTGATGACTACTTTCTTGTGATAACTAACTCACTTGTCACTGGTATTTCAGTCGAAACACCCAGTTTCCTCTTTTCATAGTTGTGATGTTTCTGCTTTCTTAAGTGGCTTTTGTAAGTGCTCAGTTGTGAGAGACCTGACCAGTTGATTTTTATAGGTTTCTCTCTTTCTGTATGGTGTAACCCAGTCCTGGTTCTTTGTTGCTGACATTTCTGGGCTGTTGCTGACAGAATTTCACTCCTTGAGTTTGTTCCTTGTGATATCTGCCCGAAAGTTAAGAGTTCCTATACGTATATTGTCCTACATTTCGTACTTTGTTACGAATTGCAGGTGAGGGTTTGTGGTACATTAAACTCTCTTTCTACTGAGCCAGAGAAAATACCTCCATCCACCAGTCTCTTGTTTTACTTGGAAGATTCATTTTGCTTTGTGTCCTCTTAAGAAATTTGGTTGACTCTTTCATTTGACAGTTTTTTAACTGTTTAATTTGGTTTCCTGCCCTTTGGCAGTGGTGGTTACTGCTGTGATTTGGTGCAAGTTGGGCTTAACATGTAATTCACTTGCATTGCTTTCTTGTGTCTTTGTAGACACTGAAGCTTACTTGTTCCTTGTGTTTTTTTAAATTATGTGTATCTTTAAAACGTTGTTTTGTTGTGTTCATAAGGATGGATATTCGTGTATGCTGTAGGTCTACAAGTACAGCTTCGTTTCTCTCAGGGTAGCAGGTTTTCCTGCAATGTTTGCTTTGAATTTTTTGTTGATAGTGCTTTGAAATTTGCAACACCCACAGTTGAAGACTGTAAACCCTTTAGGATGACTTCACAGTCTTTTGGCTTCCTGTGTTTTTGGTACCTAGGTTATTTTGTAGCCTTTTCCAAGTCCTTTAGAGGGAAAGAAGCATCCTAGTTGCACAAGGCTGAGAGTTCCTGCAACTAGGAATAGCTGCTTGAGCATCTTGTCTTGTTACTGTTCCTGCCGCCAGCAACGGTTATGAGCTTTCCTGGAGAGACCATCAGACCCAGACATCTCTGTAGCTCATTGACCCAGGGACTTGAAAGTTGCTTTCTTGAGAATATGTTTTGATATCTTTGAATCCGTTTGTGGTTGGCTGATTTTACTTTCCATTAGCTGTCTTCTATTCACTGTGTAAGGCTTAGAATGTTTGGTAGGTGTCTTTTGCCAAGACTTTCAATGTGAGTCTGTGGCCTTTTAACTATTCTGCAAAGGTTTCTTGCTGATAACAAGAGTAGAGCTTTGTTCAGTGGTCACGTTATTTGGGGTGTTAAGTCTGTTTTGAGATTGGTGGGCCTTGGCAATTTCTCATGGGCTTGACATTTTAATAGTGCCACACTTCTGGAGTCAAGTGCAGTGTAGGCTACAGTAGCCACTGTACTTTTGTGCATCATACCTCGTTTCGTCCTGCTGTGGTCTTTGGCCTAGGTAGATTTCCATGAGCATTGTTATTCTGTGAGTGTTCTGTGCTCATGTTTTCAGAAGGCAACAGAGTAGAAGGGGTTTTCCTTCTCTTCAGAAACTACTGTAGGTATGTAATAGAACGAAATGGTTTTTCTGTAACTGCTTTCTACAAGAGCTTGGAAAACTCTCCAACTTCTTCGGGGGTTGCCTAACTTTGGCCATGTTTGCTGATGCAGGACCACCTTTATGCATCATTGGCCCTTTTAAGTGGCCCTTATGACTTGATCTTGGGTTACCATTTCTTTGACCTACACTTTGTGGTAGGTAGGGGCTCCATTGCTGTTGCCCACGTCAGATGACCTGTCCAGTAGGCAAGACCTTCCTTCAGGGGGTATGTCATCAAGAAGGACTGATGTATGGTACCATAAGATGGCATATTTTCTGTCAAGGAGTGCCCCGATGTCAACAACCAGCTTGATTTTGTTGTGTTAAGAATCTGCTGCCTAAGGAGGATGATTCTCAGAGCAAAACTCACACTGTTTCAATCCATACACAGTATGGATTGAAACTGCATCTCTTAGATGATGTTTGTGGCACCATTATGTCGAACTGCCTGGTCGTTTTGCATTGGGCCATATTCCTTGATGTGCTCAAGCAGTTTTTAGTGGTTTTTGCTTGTTCTTGAATGCGGTTATTGGCATTCTTCAAACATTCCTTTTGCTGACACCAATTCTGTACGAGTCACCCCAGTTCTTCCTAACCGAAGTATACCTTGGATAACACAGATTAAGTCACGGCTGAAACTACCGGAAATGAGTTAGATTTGCTGCCCAAGACTGGCAGAAAAAGATATTTTTGAAGCTGTGTGGTTTATGCAATTTTGAAACGGTTGGTTTGCAAGAGACTAGTTTTATCTGTCTAGTTTTGTCACAGTTTCACAGTATGATAAATACTGGTGAAAAATCACTGATTAGAGGGTTGTCGCTATGAAGTATGAAACTGCGATTGAGATGAAATGGTACCAAGGTCAAAAGACGAAAGGTAAGTGCTACTACAAAGGTCACTGATGACTTGTAGAGGGTACGTTAAAGTGTGAGAGAAAAATCCCCTCTTATCAGGGTACAAAGCTAAATAAAGCATTTCACAAAGTATTAAAGACT
The DNA here is from genome assembly GCA_039081455.1 of Macrobrachium rosenbergii. Lineage (NCBI taxonomy): Eukaryota > Metazoa > Arthropoda > Malacostraca > Decapoda > Palaemonidae > Macrobrachium > Macrobrachium rosenbergii. Next base: position 880,497 of record JANJGK010000049.1, read on the forward strand.
TAGAATAATAAGCCAAGTAAAATATTGGCATATGAAAGAAAACTAGGTAATGGAAAGGTAAACTAAAATAAAAGTAAACTTTAGGCCTATAGGGCAGACTAAGCTATAAAGATTGCTGCTGTAGCATGTGAAGCATTTGGAAGAAAATGAGTTAAAGGTAAATAAATGAAAAAATGATCCTATAGAGCATAAACTTAATGAATCTGACTTGGAATAGTAGAAAATATGACGTCATAGTTGTGACGTCACCAAGCAGGTTAGGGTGTTCACATGACGTCATAGGTATTTGTGACGTCACCATGGTGCTATGAACGGTAAGCCTTTTCACATGACGTCATAGGTGATGGTTGGACTAGTCTTGTTTTAACAATGTACAATATAGAAATAAAATCTGAAGGTACTAAACGCTTTTTTATTCAAATCCATCAAAGATAACTTAATGTTTGGGATAGGTTATTCGGGATAATAAAAAATTAAATTTTTTTTTATTTCCTCGAAGCCAGCATTGCAATGCCCCGAAGGAGGGAATGCCCCCAGCAGGAGGTATACATCCAGTCGGTTACCAACTTTGAAGTCGACCCAAAGGGCTTAAGTTTTCTAAGCTGACAGCTGATTGCTGAGATGGGCAGAGCTTTAAACACTTCCCCTGTGCTGCCTCAGATGTGTCCCAATTTTCTGCGCCGCAAGTGAGAATGTTAAACCATTCAAATGTCAAAGGAAAACCTTTATGTACAGGAGTTCCAAGATAGGAGTGGTCAAGTTACCACTGAGACAAGCCTAGATCTATTCACTCTCACGGCCGTAGTTCAGTACTTGGGCAAATGCTTGCTTGACCTGTAGCGTCTAATGAAACATGGCGTGAAAACCTGTAGGCTTAAACCACCAGAATTTCGTCCCCGAGGCATAATGGCCCACCCAAAATTTTTTCCAAGAGTCCAGTTCGTCTATGGATAACTCGTAATGGAATCTACGGAGTGTAAAACTCATTTTGTCATTCTGCTTTCCGTTTTCGTTGAGAGCCTGTAAACAGAGTTTCTCTTACGTCTTCTTGTAAGAAAGTGGGTCTGTTGTAGGATTTGAACAGTAAGCAAAAGACGGTAAACTAAGATAGATATATCTCGAGAGTATTAGCCACCTGACATTGACTTCGTACCTGACAGAATTCTTGACTTTGAGAGCTGTAGAGGATAATTTACTTGTAAATATTGATTGATACGACTATCTTATCCTCATTTTCAGGTATATTTACACACAAAACTGACTTCATTCTATTCAAATACCGATTTGGATAAAATAAGTTATATTTTAAAGGCCTCACTCAGCCTGTTAACCTGACATCTTCCAGCATTCTGGCGTCAAATTTGATAACAAAATGCTAATACTGACAGTAAAACTTAAGTCTAAACATGAACATGGGAGACTTATATTTTTCGAATTAGTTCTATTCAGCTAACTTACTAAAATAATCCAGTCACTTAATCCTTTTATCTTAAGATTTTGAACCTTCAAATACCTTTGCCTGACTAACTTTTTCCATGTAAATTTATGATACAATGCGTTTAATTATAACTTGTAAAACACCAAGTTCCACGATTGGAGAGGCATTTTTTTTTTCAAGAGAAATGTACACACATTAAATAGCTTCTATATGTTTTTTACAGCATTTTTTGCTGATTAGTTTCAAACTATCTTCAAAATCACACGTTCGCTGCATTCTCGTAATTTATCAATGTGCCTTACATTTTTAATTCAAAATTTTCTGACTAAAGTTAATTGAATTGTACTTTTTTAGATTTAGCCTGTTAACATGACTTGCACCAAAATACTTTGTTATTCTGAGGTAAATTCCTTAATTTGGTGAATTTTTTCCAGTTTACATGATATTTTTGTCTACAAGCTTTAATTTCAAAGTATGGCATACTCATTTATATTCTCAGATGTCTCTCTGGGCAAGAAAATTACAGGAATTAGACAAATAAACCAAGGAAAAACGAATTAACTTTATTTTATAAATCACAAGTCATCCTCCAGTCTTTCGTTACAACAAAACCAATTAATTACACCAAGACACACACAGTCCCCACAAAAGCAGACAAGTGGCCCAAACCCCTTCGGTGGAACAAGCGCGCCTTGAGGCACCCCCCTCCCAAAACAAACCACCAGTTCGTCTTATAGGCCTAATGACACCATTCAATGTAAGTGATTGAGTCAGGTAAATGGTCGGAGACGTGCACAGCTAATGTCCTCCTGCCCTGAGTTCTTCCTTCCCCAGCAGGACAGCAGGTCGGACTAACGTCAGCCTTCACCGTACACGTGGACCACCAGGCCAGTTTAGGTTCTGTGTGATACTCCTTGCAGAAGTCCATCCCATAGCCGGGTGATTAGGGAGGAATGCCCAGGACTCTGTTAGAACATTCCTTAGGGTGTTTTGAAGTTAGGGTGTCTTTTCAATTTTTTTGCTTCGAGTTTTTACAAGCCTTTGAAAGGAAGTTTTGTACTGATCATCTGAACAACTCATTCATCCTAAGAAGCATTTTAAGCCAATAACTCATGAATCCTAACAAGCATTTTAGGCAAATAACTCATGAATCCTAAGCAGCATTTTATGCTAATAACTCGTGAATCATAGAAAGCATTTTAAGCCGATAACTCATTACTCCTAAGAGGCATTTTAAGCCAATAGCTCATGAATCCTAGAAAGCATTTTAAGCCAATAACGCAGGAATCCTAAGCAGCATTTTAAGCCAGTAACTCATGAATCCTAAGAAGCATTTTAAGCCAATAACTCATGAATCCTAAGAAGCATTTTAAGCCAATAACTCATAAATCCCAAGAAGCATTTTAAGTCAACTTTTGAATCCTAAGAGGCATAATAAGCCAATAACTCATGAATCCTAAGAAGCATTTTATGCCAGTAACTCATGAATCCTAAGAAGAATTTTAAGCCAAGAACCCATGACTCCTACAGAGCATTTTAAGCCAATACCTCATGAATCCTAAGAAGCATTTTAAGCCATTAACTCATGAATCTTAAGCAGCATTTTAAGCCAATATCTCGTGAATCCTACAAAGCATTTTGAGCCAATAATTTGTGAATCCTAAGAGGCATTTTAAGCTAACTCCTCATGAACCCTAGAAAGCATTTTAAGGCAAATAACTCATGAATCATAGAAGCATTTTAAGCTAATAACTCATGAATCCTAAGAAGCATTTTAAGCCAATAACTCATATATCCTAAGAAGCATTTTAAGTCAATAACTTATGAATCCTAAGAGGCATTATAAGCCAATAACTCATGATTCCTAAGATGCATTTGATGCCAGTAACTCATGAATCCTAAGAAGAATTTTAAGCCAATAACTCATGACTCCTAAGGAGCATTTTAAGCCAATAGCTCATGAATCCTAAGAAGCATTTTAAACCAATAACTCATGAATCATAAGGAGCATTTTAAACCGATAACTTATGAATCCTAAGAAGCATTTTAAACCAAAAAATCATGAATCCTAAGAAGCATTTTAAGCCAATAACTCATGAATCCTAAGAAGCATTTTAAGCCAATAACTCATGAATCCTAAGAAGCACTTTAAGCCAATAACTTATGAATTCTATGGATAACTCCCAGACTAATAGACATTCTAATCCCAAACTATTAGAATTCTTAGAAGAAAAAATCACAGATCAGCAGACTTTCCTCGCAAAAATCACAAGACAAGTTACTTAACAGCCAAAAGTATATCTAATGGAAACTTTTTAGCCAAGGGAACCAGAAACTAACAGACTTTCTAACCAAAAAATTTGCAAACAGACTTTTTAGTTGAAATATCCAAAATAACAGACTCACTTTCTCAAAAAAGATGCAAACTAACAAAGGCTTGTAAGGCCAGAAGTAAGTTAAAACATCAACATTTTCTAGAAAGAACAGAAACTAAAAGACTACCAGTAAAGTTCTAAGTCCACAAACTAAGAGGCTTTCAAGCACAAACAAAATCAGACGTCTTGAAAGCCAAATCTATGCTAACAGACTTCGTGAGGGCAAAACCATCGATTTTACAGACTTCCTGAAGACAAAACAGCCCCAAAGTAACAGTTTGTACGTACAAAACCATCAAGTTAACAGACTTCCTGCAGACAAAACAACCCCAGGCTAACAGACTTCATGAGGGTAAAGCCATGAAGTTGACAGACTTCCTGAAGGCAAGACAACTCCAGGCTAACAGACCTCCTGAAAGAAAAACAACCCCAGACTGACAGACTTCCTAAAGGAAAAAACCCTAGACTAACAGACTTCCTGAAAGCAAAACAACCCCAGACTAAGACTTCCTGAAGGCAAAAAACCACAGACTAACAGACTTCCAGAAGACAAAACAACCCAAGAGTAACAGACTTTGCGAGGGCAAAACATTCAAATTGACAAACTTCCTGAAGGCAAAACAACCCCAGACTAACAGACTTCCTGAAAGCAAAACCACCCAGGACTAACAGACTTCCTGAAAGCAAAACCACCCAGGACTAACAGACTTCCTGAAGGCAAAACAACCCCAGACTAACAGACTTCCTGAAAGCAAAACCACCCAGGACTAACAGACTTCCTGAAGGCAAAACAACCCCAGACTAACAGAAATTCTGAAGGCAAAACAACCCCAGACTAACAGACTTCCTGAAAGCAAAACCACCCAGGACTAACAGACTTCCTGAAGGCAAAACAACCCCAGACTAACAGAAATTCTGAAGACAAAACAACCCCAGACTGACAGACTTCCTGAAGACAAAACAACCCCAGACTGACAGACTTCCTGAAGACAAAACAACCCCAGACTGACAGACTTCCTGAAGACAAAACAACCCCAGACTAACAGACTTCCTGAAGACAAAACAACACAAGACTGACAGGCTTCCTGAAGACAAAACAACCCCAGACTAACAGACTTCCTGAAGACAAAACAACCCCAGACTAACAGACTTCCTGAAGGCAAAACAGACTAAATTTCACAGATTAACAGACTTTCTCAGATTAAGTTCCACAGTTTTACAGACTTTCTCAGGCTTAAGTTTCACAGACTAACAGACTTTCCCAGACTAAGTTCCACAGATTAACAGACTTACCCAGACTAAGTTCCACAGATTAAGACTTTCTCAGACTAAGTTCCACAGATTAACAGACTTTCCCAGACTAAGTTCCACAGATTAAGACTTTCTCAGACTAAGTTCCACAGATTAACAGACTTTCCCAGACTAAGTTTCACAGATTAAGACTTTCTCAGAGTAAATTTCTCAGACTAAGTCTCACAGATTAACAAACTTTCTCAGAGTAAATTTCTCAGACTAAGTCTCACAGATTAACAGACTTTCTCAGAGTAAATTTCTCAAACTAAGTCTCACAGATTGACAGACTTTCTCAGAGTAAATTGCTTAATCTGCAGATTAAGCAGATTAACAGACTTTCCCAGACTAAGTTCCACAGATTAAGACTTTTTCAGACTAAGTTTCACAGATTAAGACTTTCTCAGACTAAGTTCCACAGATTAACAGACTTTCCCAGACTAAGTTTCACAGATAAACGGAATATCAAGCTTTTGTGTGAACCAAAATTTTAATATCATGAGTGAAAATCACATTATTCAAACCTCTTACCATTAGTGCTTGCGAAAACCTAAACAATATCCTATAAAAACCAAACTTCAACTTACAGTTCTTCTTTCACAATAACACACCGAGTTCAAGAGTATCACGAGCAAGAACTTGATTAAAACACATACCACCATTTTCATAAAGATAAACACATTTAATCCCATAGTACTGTCAACTTCAGCCTTTATAACAAAGCTCCAGAATGTCAAACCTTAAAAATCCTCTACACAAATCCACTGAAAACTAGAAAGTTAACTAGAAAGATAAAGTGCAAATTAAAGTCAAAACCAGTTAAAATTTCTTAACCTTCGTCGTGACCAGTTTCAAAAATCGAGTTGCCCTAGATCAGGTATATAATCAACTGTCAAGCCAGTTGACAATGTTACATATAGTTAAGTCCTGCCAATTTTGGAGAAATATAAAAGATATACTAGTTATACATCAGACCTCGTGTCACAGTCATTCAAAGCAGTACCACCAATGCTTAAGCACCCCACGTCAGGGACATGCATTTCCAATTCGAGAGAGCCAATACAAAGCTCAATAATCCAATACAAAGCTCTCATCCTCTTCAGAGGGAACCTGTGAACACCTGAAATCAATCAAGAAACTTGAAACTAACTTAAACCCTTCAAAAACTGACGTAAAGGTTTCTGTAACTTCTGTAAGGAAATGACAACCAGATTCTCCATAGCATCTAGTAATTCTAAATCTCAGCAGCTTTTCATTGGAATGCCTTTCCGTTGGAAAAGGTAAATGCAGAATAGGGATAGCTTCTTCATTCAATTAAACACCATGGAAAGCCATTGTTCAAAAATTCATCTCTTGAAATCGGTGAAGTCTGGTAATGTCTCACACAGGCTGAAAATCCCAGCATGCCTTTTGGTAAGGTATTTGGTGAAAAAGTATAGTAACCCTTTTACAGTATATCAAAGACCACATTATTATTAGTACCCTTGTCAAATAACTTAACTCCATTCTTTAGGCCAACGATTTCCATCAAATTCTTCCAAAAAATGAACACACACCCAGTTTTGTCTAATCCCCTACGATGTTATGGACTTTGTTAAGTTTCTCACACAGACTTCTAAAAGGGGCCATCGTGATATTTATCCCTCCTTTATTTCAAGTACACGAATGAAGTGCCTGGCCTAAGAACGAGAAGGCGTTTGAGTCCCCAGCTGGTACCACCTTTTGCAAAGACGGCATGTGCCCGAAACGTAATGAAAAGTTTTGTCATGACTTGAACAAAAGGATAACTTTGAACTCTTCAAATGTTTACAAACTTCCTTTAGATTTTTGAAGACAACTTTTAACTTTATTAATGTTTTTGGTGCTTTAGATATTTTGAGACACCTGACAGGGTGTATAAATTATATTGAATACTTGAAAATACTGTAAAATATTTTCACGTAAATCGGTTTTAGAAAGTTAGCATGTAATGCGTTCAGTCAAATGATCACTTTTAATTTTCAAACTAACTTTAGATCTTTGAAGACAACTTTTAATTTTACGAATGATTTGAAACTTGATTTTATCTTTGGAGACATCTGACAGGGTATAAATGATATCAGATACTTGAAATGATCTTGTAAAACATTTTCATGTAAATCATTTAAAAAAAAGTTAGCATGTAATACATTCACTCAAATTGAGCATCAGGAAAAGTGACAAGTTTCACTAAATAAATTCCCCAATCTTGGCAAATGGTGCTCTACAAGTTAGAATAATTTCTTTACATCACCAAATTTACATGACGGGAGCTTTCCTTTCAAAATATCCGAAGCATTTACAGTTATCCATATAGAATACCTTTACGTCTAATCATGTGAAGCAATCTTATCAATAATCCCTAAAAAAAAATTCAATTCTATACTAACTATCTCTGAAGACAGGTCAAATAACCTTATCCTCAAATACTTACCAGTAAATTGGTAGACAATCTCTAAGGAGTGAATTCTGACAGGTACAAAGCCATCAGTACAATGGCAAAGAGACTCAGAAATATACAAATCTTAACCACAAATCTTTTGCTTCATGTTTCTCGTTTTCTGTAACAAGACGTCGGAGAAAACCCAGCCTGAAATCTCAATGAAAACATACAACGGAATGTCAAAATGTTTCAAAACCCATAGATTTTCTTGCAAGTTATCCACAGAAAAATAAACTGGGGATTTTTTGGGCCATTACACACTATACCAAATTCTGATGGTAAACATCTACGGGCTCAGTACACCATATCAAGACACTACATGCCAAACAAGCATTTGCTCACGTACAATTACAACAATGTGAGTGAATAGGTCTAGGCTTGTCTCAGTGGTAACACTACCACTACCCTCCTTGGACTTCCTGTACGTAAAAGTTTTCCTTTGACATTTGAATGGTTTAACAGTCTCACTTGTGGCACAGAAAACTGGAACACATCTGAGGCAGCACAAGGGGAGTGTTTAAAGCTCTTCCCACCTCAACAATCAGCTGTCAGCTTAGAAAACTTAAGCCCTTTGGGTCGACTTCAAAGCTGGTAACCGACTGGCTGTATACCTCCTGCTGGGGGCATTCCCTCCTCCGGGGCACTGCAATGCTGACCCCAAGGCGTCCTTTATTTTGATAATTTCCAGTTTCTGTCTATACAGTACATACATTTATATATATGAGGACTTCTGCACTTCAACTTACGTCCTTTAATAGTGAGCTGTAACTCATAGTTTTCTTTCAGCTGTTCAGGTTTTTCAAGATAAATGCTTACAGACACTGCTCTAGTTCTCAGTCTGTCCCCAGCACTGAAAACAAAAAGCCTACCTTCTCAAAAATTGAGATAAAGATGAAACTTGTACCTTTGATCATGACACAAAACATTTACTGCTCAAAATTATGACACGAAACTTGAGAATTCGCTTAAATATCTATTGACAAACACACAACTTTACAACTATAAACTGACTACAGTTTCAAACCCTGGCAACCTAAGATCCAAATGTGTGATTATGGACCGTTAACAACAATTACCATCATCATCATTATTCATTAGATAAAACCCTATACGTATGGATAAAACCCACAGGCGCTAATGACTTGAAATTCAAGCTTCCAAAGATTATGGTGTTCATTTGTGAGAAGTTACAGAAGATAATAGGAAATAGAAAGAAAGTTATTGCAATTACATACGTATCTGGTAAAAAGTAACCAGTAGATTCTAAGTACAATTTTCTAACCTATTCATACTTTCAGAAAAATTTAATTTTTTCTACTCAGATTAAAAAATTCTCAAACTTACATGACATTGGTCATATGGTGTGACTAGGAAGTGGCAAAAATGTTACTACAATTCCATGGAATTATTTTTTGGGGCCACTAGAGTCTAACTCAGTTCAAAATAAGTAATTAATCTCGTAGCTAAATCAGTTTCAAGAGATTTTGTGAGAACTCAGCTGAAATACAGAAGTCCTTGTACATAGAATAAAAATCAATACAATTTGCCATTACAACAATTTTCCCACTATTCAGATTTTTAAGTTTTTAACAGTTTACCGTTAACTGAATCTTGATCTGTTAAAATTACTGGAATTGAATAGGAAATTTATAAAAAAAATCAATACCTTAACCTAAAACTCTTCATATGTCAAGACACTGATGTACTTGAGATTCTAAAGTTTAAAAGCATACAACTCAGAAATAATAAATGGGAACTTCTCAAGGAATTTACATTAAAGCCACAAGCATCTAAGATTTTAAATACTTGACTAGCTAATACCTTCCCTTTACTAGTTGACTAGCTAATATCTTCCCTTTACTACTTGGCTATCTAAGATCTTCCCTTTACTAATTGACTAGCTAATACCTTCCCTTTACTACTTGACTAGCTAAGATCTTCCCTTTACTACTTGACTAATATTTTCCCTTTACTACTTGACTAGCTAAGATCTTCCCTTTACTACTTGACTAGCTAAGATCTTCCCTTTACTACTTGACTATCTAATATTTTCCCTTTACTACTTGACTAGATAATATCTCCTCTACTACTTGACATCTAATATCTTCCCCTTACTACTTGACTAAGATCTTCCCTTTACTACTTGACTAATATCTTCCCTTTACTACCTGACTAGCTAATATCTCCCCTTTACTACTTGACTATCTAATATCTTCCCTTTACTGCTTGGCTATTAATATCTCCCCTTTACTACTTGACTATCTAATATCTTCCCTTTACTACTTGACTATCTAATATCTTCCCTTTACTACCTGACTGACTAATATCTTCCCTTTACTCTCCATCCCTTCAATCTCTTCGTCTCCAATTTACACATTCCATGAAAAATCAATCCCTTTGCGAGAACCTTACGAGGAAAGAGGTACGTTTGACTTGCTCGTCTGGCAAAACAATTAAAAATAGCAGTTAATTTAATAGACTCTACTGATAGCAAACGTCTAAGAAATATTAAGTGCTCCAGTGAAAAGATGACTGACTAGTTCCAAAGATTTTTATCTTAACGGGAAGTCTATTAACATTAGGACGAAAATACCCTTTACATAACTGAGAATGCTTATTGATTCATATACCAAAAATCTACATGTCAAACTACCGTTAAAAGAGCACTTTCCAATTTCCTTGTTCATATGAACAAGGAACCATTGTTAACAATGCCTAACCCCATTTAAAATAACTTTTCAGTTTACTTACTCATATAAACAAGAAACCATTGTTAACAATACCTAACCTCATTCAAAGTAACGCTTTGAATTTGACTTTACTTACTGATTCATTTATCTAGAATATAATTTTCATAAACATCCCAATTACCCTCAAATAACATATTCATTATGACTGAATCATTTACCTAATATACCATAGTTAATAGTTCCACAATCCCTCTAAAGTAATGCTTGGAATCTGAGTTGACTTATTAAATCGTTTATCTACAACACATTTGACAATATCAAACTGCCCTCTAAGTAAGCATTTCAGTTTAAACCTTCACGTGCCACCAGTGTCTTGAAATATGCAGAGATGGATGCCATGGTGATAATTCTCTTGCCAAGTTATGTTGGACGTTCAGTAAGATACATTATTTTCATGACAATCTTTGTAGTACAGAATTCAGAGATATCAATTAATCCAGTGGTTCTTAACCTTTTAATTACCACGCCCCCTCTGAGAGTTGGTCCTTCCCTCCACGGCCCCCCCCCCTTGTATCTATCAGTAAAATTCCCTCCCAGATTTAAAGGAAAATGAAAAATAAAGAGAAAGAGAAGGGGTGCTTTTATTCTTAAGCCCAACGGGTCTAACCAGAGTAGTAGACTATAGGAAACTAACGTTATAAGGTGATACTTTTGGATTTGTTCACAATTTTCCGAATTTTAGTTCACTTTTGTTAAGAGAATAATGAATACAAAGATTTTTTAATATTTTCCTAGGGCTTGCGACCCCTCTAGAAATTGCTGACAACCCCCTAAGGGGGGCGCGCTCCCCAGGTTGAGAACCACTGGTTTAATCGCTTGAAAATAATGACAAGTTCATCTGTCATCTAATCTGAGATAAAACTAGCAAACTAAATTCTGAAATATCTCCTGTTCTAAGAGTGTAAACATATATATGCTTCAGGTTGTGATGTTCCTCCTGTATGAAACAAAACCTTTCAATGACCTAAGTTTTAAAGTAGAAATAGAAAAGCTTAAATAACAATGCAATAATGCCAGACCTCGAAACTATTACAAAATTGATTCTAAAGGAACTCTGATATCAATAACTGACACAAACTGTGGATTAAAGCTATCGAAAGCATATAAAGTAGTTTATCCCTAAGTCCCTTCTGTGTTAGAAGCTAATTTAGGAATATCTATACTTCATAAAAAATATCAGGAATAATTTGTTAATATGCCTAAAATGCCTATTCTATAATGGTTAATACCTCACAGGTTTGACCCCACACTACTATTCCTAACTATATTTACCAACATGAAGAAATTCCAACAAATCAGTAAAACCTGTCTCTTCTTAACTTTTTGCTAATGATAATTTCTTAACTTCAGGAAAATGACAGAGTGAAAAGTAACCTACTATTCTTCCCTAAAATTAAACACTGCAGGATCTGCAAAAATACATAACCGAGAAAAATGGTAGATACTCCCTTGTCTTACTACTGATTTTGCAGATACTGCAAATGGGGCCCCCTAAATACTCGTGGAAAGCATTGAAGAATCATTCTGAAACTGCGGTAATTTGTGTATTAGTGTTTCACGAGCCCAATAGGTGGCATGGCTCAATTTCAAAAATTTTGCAGATACTGCAGTTTTCCATTTCAGGGCAGCATTCATCTCACGTGACCTTCGTACCCAGGGCACGTATGTAACAATGACCTAGTGGATAATCCAAGTCAAAACTGAGCTAATGGAAAAACTACCCTTAAACTTAAGTGACTTTTTGACAGGAAGTCAAAATGTATCCAAGGCCACCTGATAGCTGTTATTGAACTAATAAGAAATTTGTATTTGATATTATGTAATCTGAAATATCCTGAACTACCTGACAGCTGATATTAAATTAATACGAAGTGTGTATATACGTATGTATATATACATAAGTGATGTATCCAGAATCGCATGGACTACCTCAAATAACAGACACTCCTACAGTTCCTATTTACAAATTGCAAGATGCAAAGATGAACTTGACTCAATTTTGTATCAACAAGCACAGATGACCCTGATAAAACGCTTATATGATAAATATAATAAATTTACCCTATCCTACTTTTCAAAGTCAAGGGAGATAAGATTGTACAATTCTACCAGAGTATAACTCCTGGTTAAACACATAGACGGCACTTGTGCAATAAATTGGACCCTAATCCTACTCTTAACAGTCACAGGAGATGAGACTGTAATCTATACGAAATCATGGCTCTTTCCAACAGCAACGAGTATGTTAATGGGACAATTTTTCTATCCCATTGCTGTGATTAGTAACCAGTAAATCTTGTGAATAGCTATATCTGTCTCTTGACACAATTTAGTAAATAAAACGGTGGCCTCTTCTTGAATTCAACCTCCTCCTTTCATTGAAGACGCTTGAGAATTCCAAGGTGAAGCTTGAGTCTGTGCAAACTCGTCCCATTTATTCTTTTGCGAGCTGCAGAGACACTTTCCTGAAAATATGAGGAAGAAGTTAATGACGTCATGTCACGCTGAGATCTTCTGGCTTGCAAGGTAATAAGATGGGAGGTATTTCGTTATAACTAGGCCCCAGATATCCTATACCTAGTCACCATTTTACAAAGAGGGGCACATATGGGACGGGGTCTTTTCAGACCAGTATAGAATGTCTACAGTCTTTTATCAAGGCCATCTTAAATTTCACTGAAAGTGACCGAGGCTTCTCAAGTACTGTAGAAATTTCAACTGGAAAATTACAATAAGTAGACGTTTATCTTTATCAACTATTATTATTATTATTATTATTATTATTATTATTGCTTGGGCCTGGCTATAACATTTGTAAAGATAATTTCAACAATTTTGCATAAAACTGGTAACATTTTTGAGCACACACGATTTGTTTTAAATCATTCAAGAACTCCAGAGGATACTGGCACTGACAATCCACAAACTTCATCTTTTTCTAATTCCCCGTTTTAAACAAGTTGAAATGAATTCCAGATTCTGTAAAACCAACACCTCTAAGATCTATGGTTTCTATCCACCCCAAAATAATACATTTTAACGAGAGCCTTATTCCATGTTCTTTAAACTTACCTTTGTTAGGTTCTACAACAACTTCTTCGGATGATGTTTACAAAAATTCGTCCACTGCTTCCTTCGAAAAACTCACAGGAAGCAGGTCACCTGGAAGAACGGGAAACATGTCAGTGACATCGTGGACTGAATGCAGAATTTAGGCCAAAGGCCAGGCACTGGGACCTATGAGGTCATTCAGCGCTGAAACGGAAATCGACAAAGGTTCGAAAGGTGTAACAGGAGGAAAACCTCAAAGAAGTTGTACTATGAATCAAATGTTAGGAGATGACTGAGGAAAGTAAAATGGAAAAATGAGAATATGAACGGAGGTACAGTAAAAAGAACGAAGAGGGTTGCAAACTAGGGGCCGAAGGAACGCTGCAAAGAACATTGAGTAATGCCTACAGCTCGTTGGGTCTTTTTCAATTGAGTCTGTAGTCTTTTATGGAGGTCACTTTCCTGAAACTGTGTTTAATCTTATCACCACTAAGTGTTCAAGTCATGAAAAAATCAGTCTACGATGCAAATTTTAAAACATAAAAGCTTTTGAGCAAATGATTCCCAATATATCAAGTTGTCAGAAACTCCACCAACTTTCAGATGATCGAAGAGGCTTCTGGAATTCTACACAATTCTACAAAATAGCTGCAAGGCGACTTACTATATACCTGAAGCCACCCTTTAGCTATGACAAAGTTCGTACTTGACTCCATCATATTCAATAGTCTCACTTGCAAAGGCTAGTTGTAGTACCATCTAGATTACATGTATCGTTAATGGATTTTTACATTTGTTTTCTTTAAGCCAGAGTGGCTTGTACAAGTACCCAGACCTGAGAGTTGACTAATTTATACTGGAATAGCTATGCAAGCTGTGTAAACATACTTTCCCACGGCAGTTCTTTCAACAAGACATTCATTTTAGTCATTCCCTGCATCTTATACAAGATAAAATCCCCCTCCCCCCTTTCGTGAGTTGTCACGGATCAAATGGAATGTGTTTTCAGCAATTCATTACTGTATCGTCAGAAATTGTGATTATGTGCAGAAACTGAGGCCCTTTAAGTGGGGGAAACATTGCATTTCCTCCGCAAAATCACTGGAAGCACCTACCACTGGGAATACCTAGCCACTTCATAAACAAAATGGCTCTTCAGTACAGCAACTGGTGAGCTGTTACTAATTTTGGCTCTTTCAGACTTTCAGAAATCCCATGAACTTTACTTAAGCTGTACTGTAGGTGTCACCTCTCAATTCTTGAATCTTTTAGTACTACCACTCATTGTTTACTTCAGTTTTCTAATTCTCTACTCTCGCATTCATATTCGTAGAACAAAGAAGAATCGAAGTGTTATACCCTACATGAATGGTTCCCTAAAAAGCTACAACAGAATTTCGTTTTGCCAAATACTTGAAGACTCACCTGTGATAATCCTGTTTTGAGGGCTTAACCCAGTTGTTGTTTCTCCATCATCCTGTTTATGGGAGACCGTCCCATTAGCCCTCATACTGGTCGTCAGGCCAGTTTTCGTTTCTTGAAAAGTTACTTCTCATGCGTCATGACTCTCCTTGGTTCACCCTTGTTTTCTTATCTCCTTAATTATTGCAGCTACCTGACGAATAGTCTACTGGCTCAAACTAATTTTTCTAATAGGCCTATCTTGCTTGCAACTTGGTTCCAATAATCCTTACTCCTCCGTGATCCTTTGTGTATACTTACAAGCAATTAATTAATGATGGATTTGAAAACATTTCTTTAACATTTAACATCTAGTGCTTTAATGAGTCCAGTTGCTTCATGAGATAAAATACTCCACCTATTCATTTCTGTCCTTGGCACGTGATTCAGTTCATGGTAGGTGGTAACATTTCGTCAATTTTTCAATTTTTTACACTGTCACTTAAAACAGGTTTTCATTAGTATGAAAGAGGTTCAAGTGTTTAGATCTGTCCTCCTGATAGTCTGGTTCTCAATGGGTGACTTGAAAAAGCGTATTCTAGAATTAAAACCGCTTCCGTACTCTTATTTTCTTAAACTTTGTATTTTTCCAGTGGCAATTGGTCAACGATAAGAAATACAGTTTCAGGTGCAATTACAGTCTCTCTACCTGTGATCTTTCTGACGCTCTTATTGCATTCATACTGCTGTATTGCGTGATATCTGTCATGGCCTAGGCATTTGTAGCCTGGCACACCTTAGTCATGGATATATAGCAGCTTAGCAGACCTCCAGTCGTAGACAATGTGTGGGTAAATGGCGTGAGCAACTGGCAAGTTAGTTATTTCCCAAGCCGTCAGCTTCCTAGAAGAATAATGGCTTGCCAGCTCTGCTAATTGCACAATGCCACAAGGGTCTTACTGCTGCATTGCACAGGGATGCATTGCTTCTTACACTGGACTTACCCTGCATAGGAGCTCGACCCACAGGTGGTGAGATCCACACTAGACCCATACCAAATGCTGTTGCCATCCTAGGGTGTCAAGGGCTCACAATCCCCTAAGGTAACGCTCCTGGTAGAGGAGTGGTGTCCCCCTAGGAAGTCAGTTTGTGCCTCATGAATTGCTTGCTCACGGTGTTACATCCTTACTTGCCCGTCGCTGGCCTGGGTAGGATTGGCTGTTTCAAGTCCATTTGTGGCTAGTGTTTTAGGGTGCCTGAGAATTCCTCTTTTTGCATTTGGGGCCCCTACGCCTTTGGAATGCTTGACTACCCAGTGGGGCTCGTGCGAGATAATGAAGTTGTGGGTTTCTGTTGGGTAGCCTCAAACTACTGGCTTGCCTTCACCACCCAGTGATGGTGGATGCCTTACAAAAGCCTTGAATCATTACCCATAATGTGATATTTACTGTACTAGGTGGTCGGGGGTTGGGGAGGGGGAGGAGGTGTACACAGTGAGAAAGGGAGTGGAGGTCTCTGGCACTAGGTGAGTGGCTTCTTAAGAATGAGTCTAGACTGGGGCTTGCCCTCTGTGTTGGGTGTACCTCCAGTACAGGTAAGCCATGTACCCATTCTTTGCTAAGTAACCAACTGGTTCTTAGCCACGTAAAATAAGTCTAATCCTTCGGGCCAGCCCTAGGAGAGCTGTTAATCAGCTCAGTGGTCTGGTAAAACTAAGGTATACTTTAACTTTGTGTTGTGGTGTACCAAAGGGCCGTCACTTGAACCTCGATGAGTTCACGACTTGGGAAGGAGGCTCAAACCTATAAAGTAGCCAACTGACTCATCGTGCAATTAGTGACATGCACGAATAGATTGGAGAAGTTTCCCACGTTCCTGCTTGCAATCTAGCAATCCCAAAGGCAGGAGGAACTGGGCCTACTCACAGCAGAGAGAAAAGAAGACTCTGTTAGCATCTGGTGGTGAGTTTTTACTTGGCACACCTGACCTCTATGTTCCTCATATGTATGGGATTACAAAGCCATTGTTCCATGACATCTTTCCTTAAATAATTTTCTTTTATCTGACCTTTATTGTCTTCATAACTGAGTTATTAGCTGTCAATATCTCTGTTTTTTGTTCCTTTTCTACAGAAGAATTTTGATTGCTTTCTAATACCCCAAATCTTTTTAAGCTTGAAGTATCTCTGGATAAATTCCAATTGTGGTAAATCGTCTGTTGCTTTATACATTTCAATCATTTGAACTTTCTTTCCTTTCCCTCAGGAAGTAACATAGCAATGAACCTGCAACGGAAAAAAAAGAACTCTCTATAGAAAGTGACTAACTTGACTCAGAAATGAACACTGGACTTTCCCTTCACAAGTTCAGCAATTCCCTTCATAAGTTCAGCAAGAAATGAATTCTGAACTTTCCCTTCATAAGTTCTGCAAGAAATGATTTCTGAACTTTCCCTTCATAAGTTCAGCAAGAAGGGAATTCTGAACTTTCCCTTCATAAGTTCAGCAAGAAGTGAATTCTGAACTTTCTCTTCATAAGTTCAGCAAGAAATGAATTCTGAGCTTTCCCTTCATAAGTTCAGCAAGAATAGAATTCTGAACTTTCCCTTCATAAGTTCAGCGAGAAATGAATTCTGAACTTTCCCTTCAATGTTCAGCAAGAAATGAATTCTGAACTTTCCCTTCACAAGTTCAGCAAGAAGTGAATTCTGAACTTTCCCTTCAATGTTCAGCAAGAAATGAATTCTGAACTTTCCCTTCATAAGTTCAGCAAGAAATGAATTCTGAACTTTCCCTTCATAAGTTCTGCAAGAAATGGATTCTGAACTTTCCCTTCATAAGTTCAGCAAGAAGTGAATTCTGAACTTTCCTTCATAAGTTCAGCAAGAAGTGAATTCTGAACTTTCCCTTCATAAGTTCAGCAGGAAATGAATTCTGAACTTTCAACCTTCATAAGTTCAACAAGAAATGAATTCTGAACTTTCCCTTCATAAGTTCAGCAAGAAGTGAATTCTGAACTTTCCCTTCATTAGTTCAGCAAGAAATGAATTCTGAACTTTCCCTTCATAAGTTCAGCAAAAAATGAATTCTGAACTTTCCCTCATAAGTTCAGCTAGAAATAATTCACCTACTACCTCCTGACATTACGCAAATAAAAATAAACTTACCAACTTCAATTGTCGATTCCTGCCTTATCATGAATGTCGAATAACGTTCTGCATCGACGTCAATTGTCCTAATTTCGTGTTCAAGTGCTTCCTGATTCCTCCTCGAAGTCGTTTCGTTGCAAACAAAAGTCGTTTCGATACATCTATAAAGGCGATTTGGTACAGCCCAGTTCGTTTCCACACAAATGATTTAAACAGTTGAACCTATTTCTTCAAACATTTACAAGTTTATTAACAATGTCGCACTCACGTGAAAGTTATAGGCACTCATCTGATAAACAGTTTACAAAAAATTCTCCCTTACAACTAGATCGAAGTATACACCATTCAAATATCTAATACGTTTTGCAACAATCGTAAATTGCTTGTTAATCATTCTACTTTACTTTTAATGGTTCGCAAATCAATTTTCAAGGTTATACTCAATATACTTAAATATTTTGCGATGCTTTCTACAAAAAACAATATAAAATCGTAAATTTTTAAATTTTCCTACTTATTTTACTCAGTAATTTTGCAAATCTAAGTTTTCAGGGGTATAAGTATTTATTTACTGACTTCGCAATAGCAATTCATTAAAAACTAAACATCAAAAATCGTCAATTACTGTTTGTTAACTTTTCATACTTTTTTTACTCGGTAATTTCGCAAATCTAAGTTTTCAAGGGGATAAGTAATTTATTTACTGACTTCGCAATACTGATTTACTACCAAAAACAAAAGAGTATTGACACGCTTAGCGTAAAGGTTCCTAAATATTTACTGACGGCAGTGTTTACTCCACTGATTATCTCAAAACAATAACTTCGCAATATTAGACATCGTAAAAAATTTCGCTTGAGTGACATTTTATTAGTTTCTGTCTAGGGATTAGGTGACGCTGGTTTATCAAATTCTGGATTTTTCACTTTGGAAGGGTAGAGAAAAGCCTTGTTATACGCTGTGACGTCATTAGTTCAAACTATTAAGTATTTTCTTACCGTTTCATTCAGTAACTGAAAAACTTGACAGACCTATTGAAAGGCTGAGTTGTATCGAATTGCCTTAATGGATGTATTGAAACGACTAGACTCTAAACCTTGTCTGTAAAAAAAAGTCTATATTAATAACTTATTAGAAAAAAATGGTTCGATACAAATAATAATTACAAATGATTAATTCAACAGATACAAAGAAACTGGACTATATAATTCCTTAAAGTTATACACCTATGGGGAAATGAAAAACACCAATTGTAAATTTCTCTCTTCGTGACACCTTCCTACTGGTGTCGTGGTACAAAACATTAAAAAATACCTAAATACCATTCAGTAATGTCCAGTGCAACTGACAGTAATTATTGTTATTGTTTCTGATGGTGAAGGCGATGTTGAATGCCAGTTAACTCAGGATCTGGGCACACTGACTTACTGTATAGTAGAATACTAAGCATTCTGTTATTTCCTTTATAAGTGACTTTTGGAATACATTTTTTTATTAAAATGAGTCAGTTTAGGAGCATTTGATTCCGATATAATAAAATATAATACAGTGCAACGGTTATTTGATTTAATAAAATATAATGCAGTGTTATTTAATGTAATAAAATATAATGCAGTGCAACGGTTATTTAATGTAAAATATAATGCAGTGTTATTTAATGTCATGAAATATAATGCAGTGCAACGGTTATTTAATGTAATAAAATATAATACACCGCAACGGTTTAAATAAAAATACAATGCCTTCATTACTGGCAAGACATTTACCTAACCATTCTCTGAGACTGGAAGGTATTACCTCAGTTAGGCAATAATAACACTGAGAGAAAAAACTAGTTTACACCAAGGTAGGTTCCCTCACTTTTGATCCAAGTCCCTGGTTTTAGGGAATTTCGTTTTTTGGGCAATCGGTACAATAAGGATAATGAATCGTTTCAACGAAAAGTCAGTCAGGTATGATGAAAATGTATGATGTTTATTCTGCAGGTAATTATTCATTTAATTAGAATAATTTAATGATTTGATTGGGAAAATTGGTATATTTGCTCCCTAAGTACGTAGCCTGTAGTGTTACTGATACGGAAACATTAATACATCTAAATAAATTTTTGATGGATTTTCCGATAATTTAATTATGGCCATGAGATTGATATCACTTAAATTTTACTTTATCCTTAAACACTTTGTCTAAACTGCAATTTTTGCACTTTTCAGTTTGAGATGGTAAAGCACATTTACTGTCATTTCACTTCTGATTCCTTATAACCTAAGATTGAACGGGTCTTTTAGTTGCTCAGAGTCCGGAGGTCCACACCAAGCCCTTCAACACCTAACCACCCTTACTATGAAAGGTCTGTTATGAATCCTGAACCGTACCTACCGTCAACAGTCGCAGAATTCTGACAAAAAAAACCTGGAAAATCGACCTTCTACACCTGACCACTCTTGCAATAAAAGGTCAGTTATGAATCCTGAACACTTCTAATGGCCATAGAATTTTGGGGATAAAACCTGGAAAATCAACTTTCTACACCTGACCACCATTACAGTGAAAGGTCTGGCATGGACCCTGATCTATGCTTACGTTTAATAGCCTTAGAATTTTTGGGAAAAACCTGGAAAATCAACCTTCTATACCTGACCACCATTACAAAAAAGGGTCTGCCATGGATCCTGAACCATGCTTACGTTTAATAGCCTTAGAATTTTTGGGAAAAACCTGGAAAATCAACCTTCTATACCTGACCACCATTACAAAAAAGGGCCTGCCATGGATCCTGAACCATGCTCACTTCTAATAGCCTTAGAATTTTGGGGAAAAACCTGGAAAATCAACCTTCTATACCTGACCACCATTACAAAAAAGGGTCTGCCATGGATCCTGAACCATGCTTACGTTTATCAGCGTCAGAATTCTTGGGGGAAAAAAACCTGGAATATCAACCTTCTACACCTGACCATCATTACAATGAAAGGTCTGTCATAGACCCTGAACCATGCTGACTTTTAATAGCGTCAGAATCTGGGTCGGTGGGGGGCGGGAAATGGAAAATCAACTTCAACTACCTGACCACCCTTGCAATAAAAGGTCTGTTATGAATCCTGAACCGTTCTTACCATCAACAGCCTCAGAATTAAAAAAAAAAAAAAAAAAAAACTGGAAAATCGACCTTCTATACCTGACCACCCTTGCAAAAAAAGGTCTGTCATGGACTCTGAAACATGCACACTTTTAATAGCGTCAGGATTTTGGGGAAAAAACCTCGAAAATCAACCTTCTATACCTGAACACCCTTGCAATAAAAGGTCCGTTATGAATCCTGAACCGTTCTTACCATCAACAGCCTCAGAATTAAAAAAAAAAAAAACTGGAAAATCGACCTTCTATACCTGACCACCCTTGCAAAAAAATGTCTCTCATGGGCCCTGAAACATGCACTTTTTTAAAAGTGTCAGGATTTTGGGGAAAAAACCTCGAAAATCAACCTTCTATACCTGAACACCCTTGCAATAAAAGGTCTGTTATGAACCCTGAACCGTACCTACCGTCAACAGCCTCAGAATTTTGAAAAAAAAAAACTGGAAATCATCCTTCTGTACCTGACAACCATTACAATAAAAGGTCTGTCATGGACCCCGGACCATACTTTCGTTAGATAGACAGAATTTTTGGAAAAAAACCTGGCAAATAAATTTCTGAGTCGCAGACGCCCAGCTTTCAGCTGAAGGGGCTTCACACTGCGGCAATTTTTCGAAAAAAGCGAAATTACCAGAAATTTTGCGACCAAAATACTCATTTCCATGACATTCTTAAGATTTCCAGAGGTTAATGGCACCTCGTACGTCTAGAAATTCAAGAATATCTGCTAAGAATGTCAGAAAAACTAACTAGAATCACCTTATTCTTACCGTAGGCCATTTTTTCATTTCGCAAGCACTTGTTTATGAAGACACCTCTCCAACTTCGTGTTTAGAACTATACTGAGGCTTCCTATATCGAGGTAGGAATTGCTTTTGGCCAACCAGAGGCCTCTAACGTAAATGACGTTTGTATCGTCCCCTTTCATTGGCCGAAAGCTCTGGTTTTTGACAAAGCGTCTTCGTAAACGATTTCCCATTGGCTGGTCAGACGAGACCTAGTTTTCGTGCTCCAAGTACTGATGAATACCATTAATTAGTAGTTATATATTGGATGCATAAACCAACACACCTCGGTCCTACATTAGTCGCAGTGATTGTACGAGATGAATATAAATTTCCCACTTAAAAACAATGAAATGTTTCACTTATATTTCGTAACTTGAGGTAGACACAAAACACTGAACAGCGCCATTAAAGACATGCCACTTGTTTCAAAACAAAGTCCGCAAGTAAGGGAGATAATATCATAATCATATTAAAAATATCGATCACATGAAACCATTAACCCTACGATAGCTGCAAAGTTAAATAAAAACTGTATTAATTGATTGAAATGGGTTTTGCCAGGTAAGTATAAAGTTTTCCTTCTAGACGCACAAATATTGTTGAAATTCATCTAAAACTCCAAGAAAATAATCAGATAATGATGGAGGGGAGATAGTGATGAATTGGACATGTCCTTTGCACAATCCTTGGAAGAATAGTATGTGATAGCGTCAGCAGTATTCTTCCAAGGGTCGTGCAAGGGACACGGGAAGAATAGTGTGTGATGTAAGTGGTATTAATCTGTCTGCAATTAAATGTACGACTACTTAGCAGCAAGGAATTTTCATTAAAATTTGATTTATTATAAGTCAAACAGCGTAAAAGTGCTTATGAATATAAACACTGATGTATTTTAGTGTTACACTTATCAATTTAACTTAAAATTTCTTTATTTTAGTGTAAATTTTAAATGTTCCACCTGAGAGTCAATGCAAGCACTTCTGAAAAAGAGATGTTGACGGCACCTGCTGGCAGATGATAAATGTGATTTGTAATTTCTAATAAACTTCACAAAAATCTACTGTTATAATATATAAAATACTTGGAAGAAACAACAGAAATCCTTTGGCAGGAATACATAATGAAGTTGTTTAAAACAATACCCAGCAATTTTTGCTGTTCACTAACCTGGGCGCAAGAAGCCATTGGTAGTCTTGACTTCTTAAAACAACATGAAACTTTATACAGGTATTTTAAATATGATTAACCATAGTAATATAGACATTATAGAAAACTGATGGGTCTTATTAACAAAATAAGAGCTTCGCAACTTATGATCTGGCCAACAGTAGGTTTTTAAAAAAAATAAAGGTAAACAAACAAATATTTTCTGACTTCACTCAAAGCCAATTCGTTTTTGCCCTTACGTTGTTCGAAAGTGATGAGAAATAGTTTATTACTTGTTTTCTAAAAGACCAAATTCCGTATTTTCGGACGAGATTGCTCTTGCCGATTTAAAACTAGTATTCATAAATAAACATAAATCGTGTACGAAGCTAACGAAAATTGTATGTGTAAGACGTTTGACATTTACTTAATTATTATCATTTTTTAATTTAGGATGGCTGTGTACGAAACCGTTCAGCTTTTCGCCCGAAATCTTCTGAACAGGAGAGAGAGAGAGAGAGAGAGAGAGAGAGAGAGAGAGAGAGAGAGAGAGAGAGAGAGAGAGAGAGAGATTTATAGTATTAATGACCATAAAACGACCCAAAGGGACACTCGGAAAAACGTAGAGTTACCCTCCTGAATATTGCAAGGGTTAACTCTCCCTTTTACGCCCTAAATTCCCTCCGGTTCATTTCCCTTGGTGTCGAAAATCACGACGCGCCCCTGGAGAGCCATCACGCCTGCAGAAGGGCGTCTCTTAACGCCACCTGCCGCTTAAATATGATTTTATTAACCTGGCAAACTGCTTCGAAGTCCCAGTTCTGGTCTGAGCAAATGGCACCTACTGTTCTACAGAGTATTCTACGAGTTTATGAGGCGCGTGGCAATGGCAGTGAGGTAATGGATCTGATTTATATTTCCTCCATTCGCTGGGTCCATTAGCGAATGGGGATTGGAGCGTTCCTTTAAAAGGGCTTCCTTTAGCTAAATGGAGATTTTTGATCCCAAACGGAGTTGGAGCTGAGTTGTAGCATTGTGGTATTAGGCCTAACCAGGTCGACATTTTATTGCAAGTGTCGTTTGGTGATTATATCATAATTTACTTAAAATAAGAGAGATTTATAGGTATTATGACATGGACTGTTTTATTATAACTTAAACAAAAGTCCTTTTGGCCGCATCAGTTGGTGATCTTGTGAGGCATCATGGGAATTCACTTTTGTCGCCTTCCTAAAAATATTTCCTCAAGTGATTTTCCTCATTTGATTTCCTCACCCAATTCTTTCTTCTTCTCCCGCTGTTCTTGACGTTCAACAGGCTTCCTACTGCTTCAGACCTCTCTCTCTCTCTCTCTCTCTCTCTCTCTCTCTCTCTCTCTCTCTCTCTCTCTCTCTCTCTCTCTCTCTCTCTCTCTCTCTTTATATATATATATATATATATATATATATATATATATATATATATATATATATATATATAATCTAATATTAACGACCTCAGTAGTTATAACGCTAGTTTACGGAACCTATCAGTCAGTCAGTTATAAAGTCTATTTCTCGTAGAGGATTACTTAGTATGCTCTCTCTCTCTCGCTCTCTCTCTCTCTCTCTCTCTCTCTCTCTCTCTCTCTCTCTCTTCCCAAATAAACGTACAGATTCCCCAGGTATCTTAAGAAGTGGAAAATATGAAGAACTTAATGAGAACTGCAATTCAGACCCAATTAGACTTCAAAGACCATTTTAATTTGCTTTTTAGACTTTTAGACTTTTTTAAGAAATCCGAAGAGAAATGACGTAGGGAATTTACTTATTAATCAGGCTTATTTCAGCCATATATCCCCCAGGTAGGTAGGTAGGTAAATATAGGTAAATGAAGTCTTTTTAAATTCACAATTTCTCGAAGTTTTCAATCCGTCATCATTCGACCGCTTCAGTCCATCGTAAAAGTTGGTCAACTTTTTTAAGGTTCTATAATTTTCGGTCAAGTGATGAAGTCGAATTTTAAAGTAATATAATTAATTATTACCGGTTGAAGGGAAAGGACTTACTTTAAATGCTGAAGAATTAATTGATAGAGGTTTTTTTTTATTATTGGCTTTTTTTATTTCTGGGAAATTCTCTTTGAAGTTTTCGTTCGTTAGTTACTGATATTATTTTTTTCTCTCTCTCTCTCTCTCTCTCTCTCTCTCTCTCTCTCTCTCTCTCTCTCTCTCTCTCTCTCTCTCTCTCTCTCTCTCTCTCTCTCTCTCTCTCTCTCTGCTAATTCATTTCCTCAGACTTTCATTTTGGAGTTTTTTATTCTTTATTCTTTCACTCATCGAGAGATTCTACTGACCTTTTAAACCCTTTCCCAAATAGAGGTGGGTTTTGCTTTCGGGGAGGGGGGAGGAGGTGGAGGGGGATGGGGTGAGGAGAAGGGGGAGGGGAAGAGGGTGAGGAGAAGGGGGAGGGGAGGGGGGAATAGGAGAAGGGGTGAGGTTTCATTATCGTATAATAATGATTATGAGAACTTTGCTATCTTGGAATAACTATCAATCAATTAACTCAAAAAGACGTTAGTTGGTTGCTGTTGCTCTCTCTCTCTCTCTCTCTCTCTCTCTCTCTCTCTCTCTCTCTCTCTCTCTCTCTCTCTCTCTCTCCAGCAATGTCCCGAATAAAGGCATAATTTTATGTCAAACATCCACTGGTTATTTCAATCCTGGGAACATTATGAATATTATATGAATCATAAAAAACAGTGAATTCAATTCATATTTCAGAGCAAATATCTAAATGACACTTACGGGCTGCTCTTTCAAGCAAGAGCCCGTGCTAGCATAAAGTTAGCTCAGTCAAAAACAACACCAACAAATTCATTAGGTGCAAGTTTTTGTTTTTTTAGGGGTGGGGTGGGGTGAGGAGAGGTGAGGTGGGGTGAGTTGAGGTGAGGTGGGGTAAGGTGAGATGGTGCTGTGGGGTGAGGTGAAGTGGGGTGAAGGTGGGGTGAGATGATGTGTTGTGGGATGGGGTGAGGTGAGATGGGGTGAGTTGAGGTGAGGTGGGGTAAGGTGAGATGGTGCTGTGGGGTGAGGTGAAGTGGGGTGAAGGTGGGGTGAGATGATGTGTTGTGGGATGGGGTGAGGTGAGATGGGGTGAGTTGAGGTGAGGTGGGGTAAGGTAAGATGATGCTGTGGGGTGAGGTGAAGTGGGGTGAGGTTAAGTGCTGTGGGGTGGGGTGAGGTGGGATGAAATGGGGGTGAGGAGAGGTGGGGTGAGGTGGATGTTGTGGTGTGAGGTGATGTGTTGTGGGGTAAGGTGAGGTGTGGGGTGAGGTGAAATTGGGTGAAGGTGGGATGAGATGATGTGTTCCGGAGTGGGGTGAGGTGGTATGGAATGGGGTGAAGTGCGATGGGGTGAGGAGAAGTGGTAGGGGGTGGAGTGGGGTTGTTGTGGGGAAAGGTGAGGTGAAGTGGGGTGAGATGATGTGTTGTGGGGTGAAGCAAAGTGGGGTAATGCGAGGTGATGTGAGGTGAGGTGATGTGTTGTGGGGTGAAGCGAAGTGGGGTGAGGCGAAACAGTTTATAACGACCAAAAACCCGAATGAAAACATTCTCTAAAAAGGCCTCTGACCCTCATTCCACTTCAGCCTCAGTTCACTATGACCCAAACTCTATTAAAAGGTCCGTGGTCAGTCTGCTCCACAGACTTTCAACCATTTTCATTTATATGGACTCCTAATAAAGATCGTTTTTCCCTTTAACTTTAGCTCATATCGCCCTCTCTCTCTCTCTCTCTCTCTCTCTCTCTCTCTCTCTCTCTCTCTCTCTCTCTCTCTCTCTCTCTCTCTGCCCAGTGCGGAGTTGATACTGGGTAAAAAGACCTCACTTTTTCTAAAATAATTTCTCCGTCCTTGGAACTCTGACGTCACATTTCGTTCCTATCAAAGTCGACATTAAACAATAACAAAATAAAATAAAGAAATGCTGACGTCACGTCATGAGATATGACGCATGCGCGTGAATGACTTATATTCATTCAGCTGAATAAGCAAAGTCAATACTCTCAGTTCAACAAATGTTTGAGATGAGACAAATCTTGTCAGCAACATTCGTCGATGGTATTATGATGTTGACATGACATATCCCGTAATGGATTTGTCAATAGTACGAACAGTTTGATCCAATATCAGTTTTTTCTATTTATTTTTAGTCAGGGAGGAAAACATATTATCGGAGGCTCTCGGCAAAAGAATTGGAATTAGTTGCGTTTATCTTAATTGGATAGTTCTTGTATTCGTGCATTCTTCCTCTTATTCTTCTTTTTCCTTAATTACGATTTTAGCTCTTCCATTATATCACTGTAACTTCACTTAACACCAGTATTAAGTAGCCTTAGAAGAAATAGTACTGACAACGTTAGTTATAAGTCATATAGCTATCAATTGATGTTCGTGTCTCGACCATATTTAGATAACCAGTTTAAATATATATATATATATATATATATATATATATATATATATATATATATATATATATATATATATATATATATATATATATATATATAATGGTGGAATGCAAGGGATAACTTCCTGTAAAATTCACGGTCATGAAAGAGTCTTTTATCAGCAGCCGATGTTGACAAAAACGAACACCAGGGTCCTTGTGGGGATTTCGCCAAACGTTTTTCTCATAATTTTTAAAATGAGTTTTTCCTCTCTGTAAAATATAACCATTTTGGCACAAGTTCAAAGACTCCTAGTTAAATATTATTATTTTTCTTCATCATCAACACTTTTTTTACTATTTTCTACGTAAAATTTATCAGCTAAAAATGATCTCGTTACAGAAACGTTTGCAAAAGTTTGGAAAATAACAACGAAAAAATGTGCTTTGCAAGAGACTTTTTTAACAGAAAATCATGAAGATTCTTTCTCAGCCCAGCGAAGAGCAATGCACGAGAGAGAGAGAGAGAGAGAGAGAGAGAGAGAGAGAGAGAGAGAGAGAGAGAGAGAGAGAGAGAGACCTTACCTTACCTTACAATTCGTTCGGGTTGCCCCAGGTCCCTCAGTGTGAGGCGCCTTTGATGTCTACCAGAGAGTTGCTAACGCATCTTCCGGTATATTTTGCATCTTCCAGTCTTGGATGGTCTGGGATGCATCTTAGATATTTGTCGAGCTTATTCTTAAACACATCTACGCTCACTCCTGTTATGTTCCTCAGATGAGCTGGTAGCGCATTGAATAGACGCTGCATTATCGATGCTGGTGCGTGGTGGATTAATGTCCTGTGTGCTTTCCTTAATTTTCCTGGTATAGTTTTTGGCACTATTAATCTACCTCTGCTTGCTCTTTTTGATAATTTTAGTTCCATGATATTTTCGGTAATTCCTTCTATCTGTTTCCATGCTTGAATTACCATGTAGCGTTCTCTTCTCCTTTCAAGACTATATAAATTTAAGAATTGTAGTCTTTCCCAGTAGTCAAGGTCCTTAACTTCTTCTATTCTAGCTGTAAATGACCTTTGTACACTCTCTATTTGTGCAATATCCTTTTGGTAGTGTGGGTACCATATTATATTGCAATATTCAAGTGGACTACGTACGTACGTTTTATAAAGCATAATCATGTGTTCAGCTTTTCTTGTTTTGAAGTGCCGGAACAACATTCCCATTTTTGCTTTGCACTTTGCCAATAGAATTGCTATTTGATCATTACATAACATATTCCTATTCAACATCACACCAAGGTCTTTAACTGCTTCCTTGTTTGTGATTGTCTCATTATTAGGTCCTTTATATGCATATATAAAGGACCTAGAGAGAGAGAGAGAGAGAGAGAGAGAGAGAGAGAGAGAGAGAGAGAGAGAGAGAGAGAGAGAGTGGCTTCTGGAGGCTAGTACTAGCCGGTAAAATTCACATACATATAAATGCTGCAATTGAGGTCAAGACGAAGAGAGATATCTATCTGTATCTCTCAGAAAATGAAAAAAGAAAGGTAATGGTAAAAACAAGATAAAGATTAGGAGAGGAACTGAAATATATGGATAAACAAAATACAATCACAATGGCCTTGAAAGGTAAGACATCAGAAACTGTAGTCTATGTCATTCAAATACTTAGCTCTCGATTGGCTGAAATCAATGTGTCCGATATCGTAGGCTTAATGTGGTAAAAATGTAAACTATTTATTCAGTAATATATAGGAATGTTCATATATATACAAAGAACTCTCACACCTTCTTGTTACATCATAAACATCCGATTTATATCGATAAATATAACGATACAAGCACATAAGTGACGAGCTTGCAACAAAGTCTACTCAGGTCGAACGTAAATGAACGATGGGCTTTAAATAATTCGTTTTTATCTCTTTTTAGGTAAATGAAAATGACAGCTGTCTATACAAGTGCGAATAAAAGGCATTTTGATAATTTCTTGTAAGTAAATTACACGAAATAGCATGAAATATTTTAATCTATGAGGCTGTCTAGGGTCTGTGTGGGGAGGTGAAAGGAACAGCCACTGCGGTAGTGGCCGGAAGGCGGGAAATTTCAGTTAATACGTGGCGTATTGCGGTTTCCTTTTCAGATTACTTTTCATATTTATATAATTATTCCTTGAATATGCAAATGGTTATAATAGCTCAAATCACTGCGCACTTTCGGGACTATTTGCTCCAAATAGTTTATCGAACGAAAGTTTAAAATTCCACCGAATGTTGGTGACACGCTTAAGGTATAAAAGGCTAGTGTAGACATACATACATTTTTTGCCTTCATGAACATTGGAACGATACTTGGATAGAATGAATTAACAAAGATTACAATAAAAAGTAATTTTGACCGAAATGGAATGAATGCGCGCTTAGGAGGAGGCCAGTAAAGTGAAATATCTGGCGAAGCAATGCATAGGCCTAGCTTCATAGGTCGATGTTTCATGTTTCAGTAGCAAATAACATTACAGGTTACTTTTAAGTTTACGGACGTAAGTATTACTTTGGTACCATAATAAAGTTATCTGTATATGCGTGCAATGAGTGAGTGAGTGAGGGTGTGACTGAGTGAATGAGTGAGTAAGGGAGTGAGTCAGTTGAGTGAGTGAGTGAGAGAGAAATTCAGTCCCTAACGTTTCAGGAGCAATCGTCCTTTGCACTGATTTGGGGCCAAGAAGTTTTTGTTTCATAACTATTCCTCAACTTTATTCGGCCAATTTACCGATGTTATTCTTGCGAATTCACGCTCAAGTTGTTGATGATGTAACAAAGTTATGGCTCTCTCTCTCTCTCTCTCTCTCTCTCTCTCTCTCTCTCTCTCTCTCTCTCTCTCTCTCTCTCTCTCTCTCTCTCTCTTTGCATAAAAGCGTAGTCTTTTGAAAGTTGCTGATTTTGCATATTTTTTTTTGTTGCTCCGCAGAAACTTGAAAATGCTTCCAATCTCGTTCTTTTTAAACGATAATTTTTATATCTTTGAGAAGACATTCGCGTCTTGCAACTCTGCAATTCGAAAAGTATTTTTGCAATATTCTAAAAAGAACATCGTCAACTTCGCCTTTCCATTTCGGTAAATATTTCTGCATTCTTCAAAAGACTATTGCCAACTTTGTCTTAGCATTTCGATAAATATTGTTCCAATATTTTAAAAAGAATATTATCAATCGCATCTGGTTTGTTAAAAAATAAAGTGCATCAAGAACTTAGGAATCTACAGATTCTCTTCTGATTACTTCTCAGATATCGTATAGCAAAGATATCTACAATTTAAAAAAACACTGTTTATTGTAGACTGGATCAAACGCCAAAATAAAACCCCGGCGAAATTTCTTGATGTTTTCAATTCTAAATAAACAGGTGAGGTGTTTAACTCCTGTGCATCCGTGCTCAATACATACCTGTGCATCTGTGCTTGTGCATTGTAAAGCAGATGAACTTTGGATAATGCAAAAAGAAATTAAAAAATAAATAAATCTCTGAACGATTAATAAATACTCCAGCAGAAATAGGCTAAGAAATGAGAAGTGAATAGGAATGTATACGTATGTATATATGTATGATATTATTTTCCAAATATGATATATGGAGTCTTTGGTCTAAGAGCAACTACACAGAAGCCATTTAGTGTGAAATTAAGTAATTTTTCTTTTATTATTTTCAAAAGAAGAAGAATAATATTGAAAGATTTTATTTGTGACGCTTCCAAGATCATCAAAGTCTGAAGCATCTTGGCAAGCGATCTCGTTATCACTTCTCTCTCTCTCTCTCTCTCTCTCTCTCTCTCTCTCTCTCTCCCCTCTTTTCATCTTTGGCAAGTAATGAACGAGGAACGCTTCTCCAAAAGATATAAAAAGCTGAATTTATGTGGGAAGGGTGAGAAAAAGCAATTTGAATCCTGACTGCACAAGGAAATATGCTTCGCCTCTCTCTCTCTCTCTCTCTCTCTCTCTCTCTCTCTCTCTCTCTCTCTCTCTCTCTCTCTCTCTCTCTCTCTAGATAGGTCACTATGAAAATCAAATAAACTATAAAAGGTTATTATAGAAACCAAACAATTGAATAACTACTATATACTAATTAAAAAAAAACATGGCAATATAACAAAAATAAAAAAAATTCTCATTACAAATAAAAACTAGAATAAAATCTTAATAAAAATATATTTCAAGCAATAAAAAATTTATTACAACTTACTTTTTCTACGATTCGCAAAAGGGAGAAGACAAAAATATATAAATATAGAAGTCTATAAATATATAAATCTATAAGAAGTCCCGAGTCATTCGAAAAATGACATTTTGGGTTTCAAAAACGAGATGAAAAATATAATTGAATATTATGGGATCTCCTCTGGACTTCTAATATTCCTTAATCAAACCCACAATTATTCTGTTTGTTCTCTCTCGCCCCGGATTGCCAATGGAAGGGAGATGATTATTGGATTGTGCGTTTTTATTCATACGTTCGCTCTGCGCAAACAGGATGTGACAACGGTAATGCAGGATATGACAGCGGTAAAATAAGATATGATAGAGTTGACACAAGATACGACAGCGGTAAAATAGGATACGACAGCGGTAAAATAGGATATGACAGCGGTAAAATAAGCTATGATAGAGGTGAAATAGGAAATGACAAAGGTAAAATAGGATATGACAACAGTACAGTAAAATATGATAACGGTAAAACTTGATATGACAAGGGTAAAACAGGAAGTGACAGCGGTAAAACAGGAAGTGACAGCGGTAAAACAGGAAGTGACAGCGGTAAAACAGGAAGTGACAGCGGTAAAACAGGAAGTGACAGCGGTAGATAATATGACACTGGTAACACAGGAAATGACAATAGTAAAATAGGAAGTGACAGCGGTAAAACAGGATATGGCAGCGGTAAAACAGAAAATGACAATGGTAAAACAGGTACGACAGAGGTAACACAGGAGATGGCAATGGTAAAACAGGAAATAACAATGGTAAAACAGAAAATGACAACAGTAAAATAGGAAATGACAATGGTAAATTAGGATATGACAGAGGTAAAACAGAAAATGACAATGCTAATACAGGTATGGCAGAAGTAAAACAGAAAATGACAATGGTAATACAGGTATGACTGTGGTAAAACAGGAAATGACAGCGGTAAAACAGAAAATGACATTAGTAAAATAGGAAATGACAATGGTAAATCAGGATATGACAGAGGTAAAACAGAAAATGACAATAGTAAAATAGGAAATGACAATGGTAAATCAGGATATGACAGAGGTAAAACAGAAAATGACAATAGTAAAATAGGAAATGACAATGGTAAATCAGGATATGACAGAGGTAAAACAGAAAATGACAAAGGTAAAACAGGAAATGACAATGGTAAAACAGGAAATGAGAGCGGTAAAACAAAATGACAATGGTA
Organism: Macrobrachium rosenbergii; assembly: GCA_039081455.1. Taxonomy (NCBI): domain Eukaryota; kingdom Metazoa; phylum Arthropoda; class Malacostraca; order Decapoda; family Palaemonidae; genus Macrobrachium; species Macrobrachium rosenbergii. Next base: position 913,364 of record JANJGK010000049.1, read on the forward strand.
AAACAGGAAATGAGAGCGGTAAAACAAAATGACAATGGTAAAACAGGAAATGAGAGCGGTAAAACATGAAATGACAATAGTAAAATAGGAAATGACAATGGTAAAACAGGAAATGACAAAGGTAAAACAGGAAATGACAATGGTAAAACAGGAAATGACAATGGTAAAACAGGAAATGAGAGCGGTAAAACAGGATGTACCAAAGGCAAAACCGAAAATGACAATGGTAAAACAGGTATGACAGGGGTAAAACAGGATGTACCAATGGTAAAATAGGATATGACAGCGGTAAAACAGGACGTACCAAAGGTAAAACAGGAACGACAGCGGTGGAACAGCAAGATGGAAGCGTCTCAGAACTTGAAGGACACGCTTGGCAATTCCCTCGCGAGCCTCTGCGTCTCGTCAAATTTCTAATCTCCTGAAGTGGCTTTATTTTATTTCAGCAATACCTCTCTTTCGTGGGCGCCATGAAGGCGTGTGAGAGACTTTGGGATAAGGTTTTATTTCCAACGTTCGTCTAGACGTAAAAATCGAGCCTAATTACGTCTGGGCTAATTATTCTTGCATGATAAAGCATGAGGCATCTGTCATGCAAATGAGTCTGACGTATAGCCTCTGAAATCGCTTTAGTTGCTGACGAAAAATTGTATTCGATTTCCAACTCGTTAATGTAACTAAGAAGTCAACTTCTGTTTGTATAATGGCCGGAATAAATGTATCTTTGGAATGTGTATATACTTAACAGTTATTTGGAAATATATTCACAACTGAACTTCCTTAAGTCAATGGTTGTATTTTCATTTTGAGCATAAACCTGAAATTAAAATAATAACGGGTATATAATGTTAGTTTATACACCAGTGTAAATTATTACTCCTGTTTTCCAGGAGCGAAGAGGTACACCACCTTTAGTTTTTGGGAGATCGTTGCATAAATAGCTTGTGTACGTACAGAGAGAGAGAGAGAGAGAGAGAGAGAGAGAGAGAGAGAGAGAGAGAGAGAGAGATGTATACGTCACGACTTGACATTTTTGTCTTCCACTAAACGAGAACCGAGAATTAAAACTCAAGTTTATTGGCAATAAATCTACCAAAACAAAGACCAACCCCCCGAGTTCTGAAATCTCATCAAGATATCGTTAGTTTTCCATTAAGGAAAATCTGCTATAACTCACCATTTTCCCTTGCTGTTCGACCTTCACCAGAGGAGAGGCGAGATCATTCAATATTCTTCAGCTCTGACGCAAACCCGTCAAGATGACAGGTGTTCTGTGTTCAACAATTGACGTTAATTTGTCTTCCAACCTTCGTTGTATGTTATTTTTAGTTTCCCGTAAAAGAAAACTGTTGTGCCAGCTTTGTCTGTCCGTCCGCACTTTTTCTGTCCGACCTTAGATCTTAAAAACTACTGAGGAGGCTGGAGGGCTGCAAATTGGTATGTTGATCATCCATCCTCCAATCTTCAAAGATACCAAATTACAGCCCTCTAGTCTCAGTAATTTTTATTTTATTTAAGGTTAAAGTTAGCCATAATCGTGCGTCTGGAAACGATATAGGACAGGCCACCATCGGGCGGTGGTTAAAGTTTCATGGGCCGCAGCTCACACAGCATTATAACAAGACCACCGAAAGATAGATCTATTTTCGGTGACCTTGATTATACGATGTGCAGAAAACTCGATTGCGCTGAAGAAGCTTCTGTGCATTTTTTACTTATTTTACTTTTGAATTTGGACAAAATTCTGCAGACAAGCGAGTTGGCACCGGATATATATGGTTCTAAAGACAAATAATGTCAATGATATTATTTAAAGTTATTTCTTAATTACAGAGGGTTAGATTTCGAGATTAATACGGATTTGGACGTAAATTCTGGATTTATCAAGTGGATTTTAGTGAAATTTTGTGGATTATTGATGGATTTTTGGGGGGGAGGGCCATTTCTTAAATCTTCAAAGAAGCAATTAATTTCAACGTCGGTGCGTGCACATGACTGCACATGAGAGGTCGTTTCAATGTTTTCATCTATCAGTAATGAAGTCGCGTTGCAAGAGCTAAACTTATAATAATAATAACAAAAAAAAATTTATTATAACCTGTTTTCTTTATATTGGAGTACCCTGAACTACCGTCACTGCAATCTCGCGTCTAAAAATAGCTCCTCCACATTTCACTGCAATGTTCACTGAATCCATTCCACAGATTTTACATCCTGATATCACGCAACTGCGATTTTCCAGCCTTGACCTTTGAAAGTGGCTTTCGTTTGCTCACCATATCAGTAATTCTTCCCCGAAGAGACTTTACCCAAATTGGAATGACTTTCCCAGGCGGTTTGCGTTGAATGGGAATATTCTGATAACTTTGTTGGGGGAACTTTCTTGATCGACTGTACCCAAAAGAACATTTTTTTTTAGTTTAGTTTTGTGGGGATGGAGGCTTAGAATAGCCATGTTTATGACAGAGTAAATATATTTTAGTCTTCTCTTGTTTGAAAATCTTGGCTAAATCAAGGTGCGATTCGATTTTGTTTTTTTAACAGGAGAGGAAAAAATAAGACTGGCCTTTTGACTGTGAAGCCTTCATGCCAGGAAAGATCTATTTGCTTGTTTCCTGTCGCCTAAATAAATACATAAATAAATACATGAATAAATAGATAAATACATTGATAAATAGATAATTAAATAAATAGATTAATAGATAAATAAATAAAAAGATATATAAATAAATAAGTAGATAGATAGAGAGATAGATAGATAGATAGATAGATGAATGAATGAATTAGATAATTAAATGAATAAGTAGATAAATAAATAAATACATAAATAAATAAATAAACGAAAGAAATAAGAGAGAAAACAAGAGACTTTCTACAGAAAATAAACAGAACAAAGAACGTCCACCTCTTCTTCTTCTTCTTCTTCTTTACAACCCAGGACCGAAATGAGAACAACTCACGCAAACACGAACAGAAAATTGCAATTCTAAGGCAAATTACTCTCACTCAAAGCATGCACGCACTCTCTCTCTCCGTCCGTCACCCGCGTGCTACCTGGCGTCGCCTCTACCACTTATCGCCACGAGGGATCGATCGCGTGTTCTCGCAAGGCCGACAATTCTCTGTAAATCGCAGGCATTTGAGAATGATTGGCTGTTACGGTAGGTCTGTCCGTCACCCCAAATATATATAATAATATATACGTCTGTGATGACCGTCGTATTTCTGGGCAGGAATGGAAGGTTAACCCTTCATTTTTTGGGGGGAGGGGGAGAGGGGGGCCTGTATCCCAAGTAAGTGAGCAATATAAAGGAACTGTTTTTCTTGTCCGTCTAAATCGGCAACGGAATCTGATGATTCTTGCGCGTTCAAAGGGAAAGTTTGCGAAGATGTCAGCAGAGAAGAATCAGCTTCAATATTTTTCACTGGTATAAATTTTTTTTCTCTACTTTTCATTTTAACACTTTAAAAAGAAAACCGAAAATTCATTGACCATCGGACCTTGTGTATAAAGGACATCGATATATATGCACAAATCAACAAAAGAAAAGCGAAAACTCATTGACCTTTAGACTTTGTTCATAAATGACCTGGAAATATTTGCACAAATAAACACTATTTAAATTATCATTTGATATAAATATATGACCATTTATATCGGTAGAAAGGTTTCTCATTCTCTATTCTTCATTTTAATAATAATGAGTAGAAATTGTGCAGAAGTTTCTTCGGCGCAATCGAGTTTTCTGTACACCGTATAATCAACGCCACCGAAAATAGGCCTATCTTTCGGTGGTCTCGCTATAATGCTGTATGAGCCGCGGTCCATGAAACTTTAACCACGCGCCGGTGGTGGCCTGTCCTTTATCGTTTCCAGACGCACGATTATGGCTAACTTTAACCTTAAATAAAATAAAAACTAGTGAGGAGGCTAGAGGGCTGCAATTTGGTAGGTTTGATGGTTGGAGGGTGGATGATCAACATACCAGTTTGCAGCCCTCTAGCCTCAGTGGTTTTTAAGATCTGAGGGTGGACAGAAAAAGTGTGGATGGACAGACAAAGCCGGCACAACAGTTTTCTTTTCAGAAAGCTAAAATTATCAAAAACCCATAAACTTTTTTTTTTTATTTTCCTACAGACTACTTCTTTGAAAGGTATTCCTGTATTGGGCTTCTCGTATCTTGTGGTTCCTCCACGTCTTTGAAACGAAGGAGAAAACAAACTTCTTTGGAACCGAAAACTTTCTTTTTAGAAAGTTTGGTAAAACTTTCATTTTTGAAGAAAGTTTGGTAAAACTTTCTTTTTTGAAAGCTTGGTAAAACTTTTCTAGCAAGTTTGGTGGAACTTTCTTTTTAGAAAGTTTGGTAAAATTTTTTTTAGAAAGTTTGGTAAAAACTTTCTTTGTAGAGAGTTTGGCAAAACTTTCTTTCTAGAAAGTCTGGTAAAACTTTCCTTCTAGGAAGTCTGGTAAAACGTTCTTTTTTGAAAGTTTAGTAAAACTTTCTTTTTAGAAAGTTTGGTCGCTTTCCCCAGAGGATTGGGACTATCAGTGACCACTAACTTTCTTTCGATCGCGTTTCACCGAAATGGAAAGTATCGGGACACCACACACATATATATATATATATATATATATATATATATATATATATATATATACATATATATATATATATATATATATATATATATATATATAATATATATATATATATATATATATATATATATATATATATATATATATATATATATACATATATAATATATATATATATATATATATATATATATATATATATATATATATATATATATATATATATATATATATATATATATGAAAACAAACAGTTAAATGAACCTCATATTATAAGGTAAACTCAAGGACTATTCCCAATAGAATTGATGAGTTAGAATTCCTGGAAACATCCTAGGGACAAGATGACCTTCCACGTACTTATTTTGCCCACCTGACCATACCTTGACAACGGGCTAACTGCCTCATCCAAGAAGTCAGCCCTTTGACACTTGTAACAGACCAGAGGAATCTGATGTCAGCAACACAGGGTCACAGTCAGCAAGGAAAAATATTCCAGAAGAGAAGCCTCTTAGTTTTCCTTCGCTGACGGGAAAACGAAAATGACTTCTGAATATTCAGTTAAGGACGCGATTATAAACAGGAGGCAGGAAGAGGGAACGACTTAGATTAGCGAATAATAATTAATAACAGTGGCTTTCTAGTACAGTAAATTGGATATTAAAAGCAATTAGAAGGAACTGGGTGAAACATGATAGAATCATCATTATTCTTATTCCTGTCGATTCGATCCAATCCGACCAAAAGATTCTGCCTTGTCTTAAGTCTGAAGAAATCTAAATTTATTCTTTGTTTATCAGGGCCTTTGCCCCAACATGAACCAAACAATCTCCCTCTACAACGAAGGCCCGTGTCTAATTACAGAGAAGACTCGAACCCAGGGTCAGAATGGAAGTTCTTCTCCTGATGGGGGGATTATGCAAACGAGGAACCGTCTTCAGGAGATGTTATGACTCATCAGAAGTTCTAAAGGGCCTCCTCTAGGGATTGGGTAAAGGCCTTGGAACATTGGGTTTCTCAGAGGAAGGAATAGTTTCTCTCTCTCTCTCTCTCTTGTACATACCCATTTGCTCACTCACATTCACTGACAAAATTTATCTCTTAGTTCCCGTGGTATATATGTGTGTGTGTTTGTGAGTGTGTATGTGTGTGTGTAAGCAAACAATCGCGCTATAGACAGATATCATCTATAAAATCCTATTGAAAGACTCAAATGAACAATTCAGTAAGCCCAAAGTTTATCATAGAAAGGAAAAGATAAATCCTGGAATATTTCAACTCTGGAATTCCAGACCAGATCAACGTCCAGCCATTGAGTGATTCCAGTTCATTACTAAAACAATAAAATAAAAAAAAGAGAAATTAAAGCGCTCTATGTACAAATGGTGCCATCAGCGGTAATTTCTCTGAAAAATTACAGTGGAAATTACAATGGAAATTAATTACAGCTTTTATGAAGGTTAAACACAATACCAGTCTGAAGAATTTGGCAGAAATTGGTAAATGAAAAAATTTATTTCAAACCTGCTTTCACTGAAAGAGTTGATTTATTTATTTGAGTATCTGGTCTATGAAATTGGGCTGAGGGCCACTTCCGGCCATCACTTCCGGGCCCTTGATGGATTATACACATGCACAAACACACACGCACACACACACACACACACACACACACACACATATATATATATATATATATATATATATATATATATATATATATAAGAAAATTTGCAATGCATTTCCCACTGGAACTAAGAGACGAATTTTATTAGCGAAAATGTGAGTTAGCAAAGGGGTTTATCAGAGAGAGAGAGAGAGAGAGAGAGAGAGAGAGAGAGAGAGAGAGAGAGAGAGAGAGAGAGAGACTCACTGCTGTCTCGTCCAGTCTTCCCCCAATTTAATCAACGACGAAATAAAAAAAAATAAAAAATTCAGAAGAGCAAATAAGTAAAGAACATTTGGTCCGTCTCCTATTGCACTCTCCAGTTCCTCCCCCGTTTCCTCCCTGGAGAGGATTTGTAACGCAATATCAGCACTAAGAAGACAGAGAGCTATTGCCCCGAGAGATGTTCGAAGCTTATCAAGTTGTTCTTCTTCTCCTCCTCCTCTGCAGAGAGGGGAAAAATATTTAGCCTCTTCAAAGGGTTCTATTATATATTTTCTTTGAGATGGAGTCGCCTCTTTGTGTTGAAGAGGAGAGACTTTTTCTTTGTATGAGAGGATAATGTTTTTATCTCATATATTCATTAGTCAGTCATGCTTTATCAGTGTGATGGAAAAATGAACAGAGAGAGAGAGAGAGAGAGAGAGAGAGAGAGAGAGAGAGAGAGAGAGAGAGAGAGAGAGAGACGCTTTATTGGCCAGTCCACATTTTGTGGACTGTTTTTTTATCTCTCTAGCTCATAGATTTCCGTTTTTTGTAACTTGTGGGAACCCAATATCTCGATTATATTGCGGAAAGGAAAAGGGAGAGAGAGAGAGAGAGAGAGAGAGAGAGAGAGAGAGAGATCGTCTGTGGAAGATCACTGAATCTTCTTCTGTCAATTCAGTCATGATTTATTTCCCTCCTCCTCCTCCTCCTCCTCCTCCTCCTCCTCCTCCTCCTCCTTCTTCTCTTCCTCTTCTTCTTCTTCTTCTTCTTCAACTCTTTCGTGTTTCTTCATTGTTTATGGAAGGGAAGCCATCTTTTGGGAAAGAACTTCATAGAAGCTTCAATCTAGCCCACGTTGCAGTCCCGGGGTGGGGTGTGGGGGTGTGGGATTGGGGGAATGGTAGGAATTGCTAATGAATTATAGATTTATATCTCTGGTCTCTTGAGTTGTAAAATGAATGAGGTTTGAGTTTCACTCCCTGGAAAGAAAGGTGTTGTTGGTTATATACATAAAATAATTTGAATTCAATTCGATTAAGCTGCAACCTAACCTCATACTGGAAAACAATTTTAAATAAAACAGCCACCATTATCATACTCGCAATCACCTTCCTTTAATCCTCATACTGGAATGAAGGATTAAAGGAAGGTGATTGCGAGTATGATAATGGTTGTTGTTTTATTTAAAATTGTCTTTGATAAAAGTGATTGAAGGCCAAAATATTTGCCGTCTCATTTTCAACATTATTCGGTTACTTCTTTGAAGAATGCTGTCATTGTTTAGATATCAAAATCTCTCTCTCTCTCTCTCTCAAATCCGTCTAAAGCTCTGAACTGCCCCAGTTCATTCCTGAAGGCCTTTTGTCTTCACGTGCATTCCCATTCCGTATGGAATCCACCTTCGTAAAACTTTGCGTTCGTATTAAAACGCCTTTTCAATCCAGCGTCAATTCCAGCACATCGACTGGACTGGAAACCGCTCTCTCTCTCTCTCCCAGTCCGTCTAAAGCTCTGAACAGCTCCAGTTCATTCCTGAAAGCCTTTCGCCTTCACGTGCATTCCCATTCCGTATGGAATCCACCTTTGTAAAACTTTGCTTTCGTATGAACGCTTTTTCAATCCAGCGTCAATTCCAGTACATCGACTTGACTGGAAACCGCTCTCTCTCTCCCCCAATCCGCCTAAAGCTCTGAACAGCTCCAGTTCATTCCTGAAAGCCTTTCGCCTTCACGTGCATTCCCATTCCGTATGGAATCCACCTTTGTAAAACTTTGCTTTCGTATGAACGCTTTTCAATCCAGCGTCAATTCCAGCACATCGACTGGACTGGAAACCATTGGCTTTATTCGTGTAGTTCCATCAGCTGACATTGTTACTCTTTTCGCTGGAGACTTGATCCGCTTGGGTCTGGAAACTGGAAAGGTTTTTGATGCGATTACTCCCTCGTGCTTCTTTGAGCTGCTGGGTAAATGGTTTCCAGTGATGGATGGTTTGAAATGATAAATACATTGGGAGAAAATTTCTTCCCCAAGAGGAGGATTTATGGAGAGGCCATTATTTTAGAAATAAATAAAGGGACGTTTTACCTGATTTATTGCATCATCAACCTGTTACGGGTTTGTGGGATTCATGATACGTCATGGGGGACGCTTGTATACATGTACGTGTTTTTTGTGTGTGTATGCATACAGCGTATATCTGTATGATGGTTTATGAGTGGGGTTATAGATCTTTTTAGTTTTCTGTGAAAGAAACTATTGAGATAGATTTGTCTGTCCGTCCGCACTTTTTCTGTCCGCCCTCAGATCTTAAAAAACTACTGAGGAGGCTAGAGGGCTGCAAATTGGTATGTTGATCATCCATCCTCCGATCATCAAACATACCAAATTGCAGCCCTCTAGCCTCAGTAGTTTTTATTTTATTTTATTTAAGGTTAAGGTAAGCCATAATCGTACGTCTGGCAGCATTATAGGTACCAACAGCGCAGGCCACAACTGGTCAGTGGCTGAAAGTTTCATACAGCGTTCTACTCTGTACAATAAACTCGATTGCGCCGGAGAAACTTCAGCCCATTAGTTGCAAGTATGATGAATCCTAAGCAATAATGTTTCCAAAAGAATATAGCATCAGTTTGTAGTATACACTAATATACGTGATGTCATTTTTGAAAACAACAGGGATCCTATTGCAGCTCTCTCTCTCTCTCTCTCTCTCTCCTCAAAACCAATAAAACCCCTAAATCAATCTACATTTCCTAACAACTCTATTCAAAGTGAAATAACCGTTTTAAAAGAATTTTTTTTTTGGGGGGGGGACCAAAAAAAAAAAGAGCGACAGGTGGACCATGGTGTCTCCTGATATGGTACAATACCTTCAATTCCTTTCTGCTGCAAGCAAATTCAATATACATATATACTGCTTTGCATATTCGTACTGGAGAAACGCCCCTAGAATATCAAAACGATTTATATATAAGTATATATATATATGTATACTTATATATATACTAATATATAAGTACGAACATAGAAACCAAAGCAATCTTGGATGATTA
>JANJGK010000049.1:922991-937991 GCA_039081455.1 Macrobrachium rosenbergii
GGAAGCCCACAGCACAGATGAAGGGAAAGGGATAAGGGGAAAGCTTATAGAGTTCAGTGTAAGATTAACAATAATTATGATGTTTCTTGGGATACAAGTGAAGAATTAGGACTGAATTGTGAGTGAGTAATTAAGGGGTGAAAATAAACGCATGAGTCGTGGAATCCTTTGACGGAGCAGTCGAGTCCTCTGAATGAGCCGCGGCCCATGAAGCTTTTAGCCACCGCCCGTTAGTGGCCTGTCTTACACCGTTGCCAGACGCATGATTATGGCTATCTTTAACCTTGAATAAAATAAAAACTACTGAAGCTAGAGGGCTGCAATTTGGTATGTTTGATGATTGGAGGGTGGATGATCAACACACCAATTTGCAGCCCTCTAGCCTCCTCAGTAGCTTTTAAGATCTAAGTGCGAACAGACAAATAGTCATCTCTATAATAGTTTTCTTTTCAAGAAAACTAAAGCTGTGAGTGGCGTTTACTGAAAGAATGGAGTTTACATTAGATATATATATATATATATATATATATATATATATATATATATATATATATATAGATATATATATATATATATATATATATATATATATATATATATATATATATATATATATATATATATATATATATATATTATTCCTAAGAACAGACATCCAGACAGGAGAGGAGGCGTGTCTAAAGCAGATGTCTCTACTGCAGACAGAGGCAGCCAGTCATGCACTGCGTGAATTTCTGATGCTGCTTTCGGCATGCAAACTGAAACCTTTGATGCACCGAAGGCTCTTTTTTTTTTCGGGACACTGAGAAACCTAATATGAAGTTCATCGAATCTGCTTCAGTTCCAAAGTAAAACGTCTTTTTTTTTTATTTCATAGGGCAGAGTTCCTGGCACTTTCAAATTGAACTGGACTGAGAGAATGAACAGCCCTTAATATGAAATTTCTGTTGACTTGTTTTTCATACTTCTTTCACAGAAAAGTTATTCTGTTTCTAATATTTGGTCACGATGATTATCAAGTATCATAACCAAAGCTTAATGCACTTCATGACTTTGAAGAATAAGATTCTACAGTTCATTCCACTGCAAGCAATGTTCTTCATCACTCGACGCATCAGCATACAAATAAAAATTTCTAAAAGCTTAAAACATTCCCGTGGAATAATTTGAAGGCTTTTGTGCGTCAGACTAATCTACAGAAAACCCAAAAATGGTCTCTGGTGGCTCGGTTCAAAATTGGTCTTTGGTCCCCAAATCCTCAAACCTCAGGATATTTCTTCTTCGGCAGGAATCCTGGAAAAAAAGTCCTGCCAGATCTGAAAGGATCTGATTTGGGAAGGAGGGAGGGAGGCAGGTAGGACCTTTGAGCTCACAACAGAGTAAATGAAGGATTTCCCTTCAAGAAAAGATCCCGCTTCTTCAAAAAGGATATTGTTCCCTTTTGTGGGTATGGAATGAGAGAGAAGTAAGGAGAGGTGGAATAAGGGAACTGATTTTTCATTCTAGTAAGTCAATATTAAATGAACAAATTTATGCGAATTGTACAGTGATGTTGAGGCATATCCTAGGATTGGGGGAATTACTGGTTTCATCAAGTATTAAAATTTTTAATTTTAAAATGAATAATATGAATAGGTTTGATAAAAACAATATACACATACACATGCATATATATATGTATATATATGATACAGTATTTATTGGAAAATATAATTTGCTTAGTTCTGTTATTGGCGGAACTATATGTATTGTTTTAATGAACAATAATCCATTAGAATCTGAACATGTACTCATATTCTCCCCCAGAATGGACGAAAGACCATTCAAGAAATTTTCCCAGCAATCTACAGCAGAATGACCTCAGCAGTCAATAGATTCCCTACGAGTCAATATTAGCAATATTAGTTGCACAGATCGAGTCCAGAATGAATCCTTGAAGCATCACATCGCCACAAGCAAGCGTATATATATATATATATATATATATATATATATATATATATATATATATATATATATATATATATATATACATACATACATACATACATACATAATCTTATGCAAGTATGTATGCATGTATGTTTGTACATTTGCGCTTGCGCACTTATGCATACATATGCATTTCGCAGATTGTTAAAAAATAAAACGGACTCAATTTAGTAGAATAAACGCAAAAATACAGACCAGACAATGTCACAATACAAAGTCCACTGAGGTGATAATTGGATTTCTTTGTACTTACAAAAAAAAAAAAAAAAAAAAAATTAAAATACAATTATGACGAAACCCGTGAGAAGCCCGGACAGTGAAAATGGAATTGCATTGTTGCAAGGGGCCTCCCGCGTCATACCGGAAATTGGCACTCGTTACAGAGTGCCAAAATAAATCATAAAAGGCAGAGAGATGTAATTCGTCTATCTCCCGGTAGCTCTTGAAATACTACAACCTCTCTCTCTCTCTCTCTCTCTCTCTCTCTCTCTCTCTCTCTCTCTCTCTCTCTCTCTCTCTCTCTCTCTCAGTGCTCTAAGATTTTCCTTGTCTGTTCAATTGCAATTCCACATAAGAGCTTCTTTATTTTGTTGATTTTCTTTTTCATTTCTCATAACTGATCGCTTCTTCTTCTTCTTCTTCTTCTTCTTCTTCTTCTTCTTCTTCTTCTTCTTCTTCTTCGTCTTCTTCTTCTTCTTCTTCTTCTTCTTCTTCTTCTTCCTGTATTTCCCATTACCTTCTGTTACTTATTTTAACTGAACACCTTAATATCCTTTGGAAGCTTAAATTTCAAGTCAGTGGCCCCTTTGGTGGGCTTGTTCCATATGAATAGGGTTCATCTTCTGAATAATAATAATAATAATAATAATAATAATAATAATAATAATAATAATAATAATAATAATAATAATAATAATAATAATAATAAAGAAATTTTCTGATATCATTAATAATTCTCCAGCTTTCTCTAATCCCTTCCAACCTGTTATTTCAATAACTATTACTTAAGCTTAAAAGCTATCTCTATAATCTATCACTGGATTTTTTTAAAACCTAAGAATGAAGGAAAAAAGTAAAAAAAAAAAAATTGAATAAAGTAGTGATAATCAGTGACAATAAAGAGATGAGGTTCTCGTGGAATTCATTCAGTCAGTGTCTGAAGACCTTTGGATTTGAAAACCAACTTCCCTCAGACCCCTCAGTGAAGTCTCTCAGTTCATATCATTGCAAAAACACTCAGTCACCTGAAACGTGATATCAGCATTTAAAGATTCGGAGCATTTATGTATAGGTTAGGTGACACGACAATACACTTACACACACATACACTTACTTACACACATCACAATAACTACAAGTGTAAATGACACAAGAAAGTCAGGAATCCCTTTTTCTCACTCATTATCTCTTATGTATGGTCAACGTCACATTCTAGGTATGTATGTATGTATGTATGTATGTATGTATGTATGTATGTATGTATGTATGTATGTATGTATGTATGTATATGTATATATGTATATATATGTACATATATATATATATATATATATATATATATATATGTAATAATATATATATATATATATATATATATATATATATATATATATATATATATATATATATATATATATATATATATAATCATACAATACTGTCATTGGAATATTATATTATTATTACACACAAACACACATACACACTCGCACACACATCCATACAAACACACACACACACATATATATATATAATATATATATATATATATATATATATATATATATATATATATATATATATATAATATAATATAAATAGACAGATAGATAGATAGATAGGAACATCCACATTCCTTGGGAACAGATGATACCCGAGGGAAATTATAATGGATCATAATAATGAATAAAGCGCGCGTGGCCGAGCCAAGGATTCGAACCTAAGATGAGAAAGCAAGACTGAGAAACACATCATACAGCAAGGGACGGGATAACACAGTCTCTGAAGAAATCAAACACCAAGTGTTAACAGAAATGACACTGGCAGGTGATACTCTATAGGTAAAAATTACAAGCAAACACAACTGAAAGTTTCATCTGCATGAAACCAATAGTGAGGTTCTGGCAGCTTCAAGGAAGGGGTCTTTCTTCTTTTTCCTTTTTTTTTAATTTTTATATTTTGTATTTAATGGCTGAGGTATCAGACCAAAGATTCCTCCTGGGCAAAAGGAATATGAAAGAGCCTTTGGAGATTCTCGAGGCTTCAGAGGTGAAAGGAACGGGATCATAGGCGTTCCCGGAGTGGCTCCACGCAAGTGTGTCTGTCTGTCTGGAGCCTGGAATCGGAGACAAACGGATGTCCGGGAATCCCGTCCTCAGAATCCGGGAATGCTGTCTTCAGAATCCTGGAATCGCGTCTTTAGAATCCGGAAATTGCGTCCTCAGAATCCTGGAATCCCGTCTTCAGAATCCGGAAACTGCTTCTTCAGAATCCTGGAATCCATTGCGTCCTCAGAACCCGGGAATGCCGTCTCCAAGAGGCTCTGTGTCAGAAACAGAAACTAAAGGTAGAGACAGGTCCTGTTATGTGCAGACATTTTACAAAATGTTTTTCGCAGCGCTTAAAGCAGTGTGCCTAAAACCAATCTTCATCGCTATCGTTGTACCCGCAGTATTGACCACAGCACTGAACCACTTGGCTCGTTGTGAAAGCGGTGTTCTGCACCAGCTTAATGTTTGCGAGCGGTATGTCTTGGAACTCCAGGGACGTTTGGACGCACTTAAAGGATCACCCACATTAAGGACGACGATCAATTTGAAGGGGAAAGCCACAGACTCTTCGGCCTTTGCAGTCCTTCGTCGGATATGGTCCTTCTGCCCTCTGGTTGGAAGGTTTTTGAAGTCCAGACAGGATCTGCAACAGTGTGAAATCATGGCCCAAAATCTGGAAAAGGAACTGGAAAAAGTCAAGCCCAAACTTGGATTTTCCCAGTTGCTTAAAACTCTCTTGAAGGAAAACGCTGGTCACGTCTGCTTGTATTCTGGTATGTGTTTGACCATTGGAGGAATTGTATTACTGTTGATCTTGTTAAGTAATACGAAGCAGGAAATTGATCCAGAACAGGAGAAAAATGGCTGCGAAATAGACTTTGTGGATAGTTCTCTTGATCAGACCGAGGAAATTGAAGAGGAGGAAATTGAAGAGGAGGAGGCCCATCAAGAAAAGTTAACGGAGAAGACAAGTGACCCACAAAACCGGGAAGAACTACGACAGGAAATGGAAATGAATTTTGCGGAAGAAAAATGTCGCTTCGAGAAAAGGAAGGAGGAGCTGGAAGCTGAGGTCGGACGCCTCTGCAATAAGATTAGTGCCATCCAGAAGGAGAGAGAAGCAGAAATGGAAAACTCGACCAAAGCTATTAATGATCTCAAGGAAGTAAACAACCAACATAAGGCAGAGATCGCCAGTCTCTCTAAGAAGATTCGAGCTGCCCAAGAAGACAGAAAAACAGTGACTGAAAGAGCAGCGAAAACGATCAGTAATCTTCAACAGTTAAACAAAGAACTGGAAGCAGAGGCTGACCTCGTCTTCTCTGACTATGAAGGCCTTCAGAGGCAAAGGGAGGACGAGAAGGAAAAGGCGACAAAAACCATCAATGATCTCCACGAAATCCAGGACCAGCTGCTGATGGAAATTGACAGCAAGGAAGCTGAGATTGAACAACATCGAAGCAAGAACGACGACTTGGAGCAATCAATTCGCCTGTTGGAAGGAGAACTGGAGAGGGCCAAGGAACAAAACCGAGCCCAAACTGAGAAGCAGTCCCAACTTCTGAAAGAGAAAGAGGAATTGCAGAAAGCTATGAAAGGACAAGATCGAATTATCGAAGAGATGTCTGAAGAGAAAGAAAGATTGCAGAAAGAACTAATGGACGCTAAAATCAACGACTTTGTTAGAGATGAAAGGTACAAGGTCCTAGTTAGTGAGTTAGAGGCATTTAAGAATAAGGAAAGCTTTCTTGAAAATGAAACAGCAAGTGAAGTAGAAACAGAATTAGAAGATATTCAAGAAGAAAAAGTGAACGAAGAAAATCAAGTAATAGAAGAAAGTAAGGAACAAATGCAAAAAGTCAAGAGTCAGGAAGTAGAAGAATCAGAAGAAGAAAGGAAAATTGAAAAAGAATGTCTGCCCGAAGAAGCTAATTTAGAAACAGAAGAAAACCTCAGTGAAAGACGACCAGCAAATAGAAATGTGAGACTCGGCAGAAAGACGATTGCAAGTCCCAAACCACTCCCTGAGATTGTAACTGTAAAGGACAGGAAAGAAGCCCACAAGCCTGACGAAGGGTGCCAAGATCCCCAAAAGAAAAGAAAAGCGGAACGAAAACTGATCATTTTCGACCTGGAAGCTGATCAGCCTCAGATGGACAGAAGATTCCTCTCAAGCCTTTCAAGACCTCAACCTCGACGTGTCCCTCCACAACAAGACCAGGAGGACACCTGTATAATATTCAGAGGGGAAAAGATTCAAATGAAGCGGCTGGAGGAAATGGAAGGAGAAATGACAGTCGAACTGGACATCTCGAGGAACTTCCACAGAGCCATCTATGGAGTCCAAGGAAGGACGCTGGAGGAGATCATCGAAAGGAGTGGTGTCGCCCTCATAGAGATGCCCAGGAGGTTTGAAGCATCAGATCTGATCACCATCATTGGTACTGCCCAGCAAGTTCGACTAGCAGCTGGTCATATTGAACGCATCATCAACAAGCTCTACTAACTGGATTTCTGGCCACCTTTTGAGTGTTGGCCTAGGCCTCCTGAAGGAAATCTGTAGCAGTTGAGCCAACTTAAGGTTAGGCATACCAGTTCGAGACGTAGGCAACCTCTAGCATGTTAAGTTAATGTCCCCGTCATCGAACCTGAATTTCTGCCCACCTTTTGAGTGTTGGCCTAGGATTCCTTAAGGAAATCTGTAACAGTTGAGCCAACTTAAGGTTGGGTATACCAGTTCAAGACGTAGGCAACCTCTAGCATGTTAAGTTAATGCCACCGTCATCGAACCTGGATTTCTGCCCACCTTTTGTCTGTTGGCCTAGGCCTCCTTAAGGAAATCTGTAGTAGTTGAGCCAACTTAAGGTTGGGTATACCAGTTCGAGACGTAGGCAACCTCTAGCATGTTAAGTTAATGTCCCCGTCATCGAACCTGAATTTCTGCCCACCTTTTGAGTGTTGGCCTAGGATTCCTTAAGGAAATCTGTAACAGTTGAGCCAACTTAAGGTTAGGCATACCAGTTCGAGACGTAGGCAACCTCTAGCATGTTAAGTTAATGCCTCCGTCATCGAACCTGGATTTCTGCCCACCTTTTGTTTGTTGGCCTAGACCTCCTTAAGGAAATCTGTAGTAGTTGAGCCAACTTAAGGTTGGGTATACCAGTTCGAGCCATAGGCAACCTCTAGCATGTTAAGTTAATGCCTCCGTCATCGAACCTGGATTTCTGCCCACCTCTTGTCTGTTGGCCTAGACTTCCTTAAGGAAATCTGTAGTAGTTGAGCCAACTTAAGGTTGGGTATACCAGTTCAAGATGTAGGCAACCTCTAGCATGTTAAGTTAATGCCTCCGTTATCGAACCTGGGTTTCTGCCCACCTTTTGTCTGTTGGCCTAGACCTCCTTAAGGAAATCTTAGTTGAGCCAACTTAAGGTTGGGTATACCAGTTCGAGCCATAGGCAACCTCTAGCATGTTAAGTTAATGCCTCTGTCATCGAACCCGAATTTCTGCCCACCTTTTGTCTGTTGGCCTAGGCCTCCTTAAGGAAATCTTAGTTGAGCCAACTTAAGGTTGGGTATACCAGTTCGAGCCATAGGCAACCTCTAGCATGTTAAGTTAATGCCTCCGTCATCGAACCTGGATTTCTGCCCACCTCTTGTCTGTTGGCCTAGACTTCCTTAAGGAAATCTGTAGTAGCTGAGCCAACTTAAGGTTGGGTATACCAGTTCGAGCCATAGGCAACCTCTAGCATGTTAAGTTAATGCCTCCGTCATCGAACCTGGATTTCTGCCCACCTCTTGTCTGTTGGCCTAGACCTCCTTAAGGAAATCTGTAGTAGCTGAGCCAACTTAAGGTTGGGTATACCAGTTCGAGCCATAGGCAACCTCTAGCATGTTAAGTTAATGCCTCCGTCATCGAACCTGGGTTTCTGCCCACCTCTTGTCTGTTGGCCTAGACCTCCTTAAGGAAATCTTAGTTGAGCCAACTTAAGGTTGGGTATACCAGTTCGAGCCATAGGCAACCTCTAGCATGTTAAGTTAATGCCTCCGTCATCGAACCTGGATTTCTGCCCACCTCTTGTCTGTTGGCCTAGACTTCCTTAAGGAAATCTGTAGTAGCTGAGCCAACTTAAGGTTGGGTATACCAGTTCGAGCCATAGGCAACCTCTAGCATGTTAAGTTAATGCCTCCGTCATCGAACCTGGATTTCTGCCCACCTCTTGTCTGTTGGCCTAGACCTCCTTAAGGAAATCTGTAGTAGCTGAGCCAACTTAAGGTTGGGTATACCAGTTCGAGCCATAGGCAACCTCTAGCATGTTAAGTTAATGCCTCCGTTATCGAACCTGGATTTCTGCCCACCTCTTGTCTGTTGGCCTAGACTTCCTTAAGGAAATCTGTAGTAGTTGAGCCAACTTAAGGTTGGGTATACCGGTTCGAGCCATAGGCAACCTCTAGCATGTTAAGTTAATGCCTCCGTCATCGAACCTGGATTTCTGCCCACCTCTTGTCTGTTGGCCTAGACCTCCTTAAGGAAATCTGTAGTAACTGAGCCAACTTAAGGTTGGGTATACCAGTTCGAGCCATAGGCAACCTCTAGCATGTTAAGTTAATGCCTCCGTCATCGAACCTGGATTTCTGCCCACCTCTTGTCTGTTGGCCTAGACCTCCTTAAGGAAATCTGTAGTAGTTGAGCCAACTTAAGGTTGGGTATACCAGTTCGAGCCATAGGCAACCTCTAGCATGTTAAGTTAATGCCTCCGTTATCGAACCTGGGTTTCTGCCCACCTTTTGAGTGTTGGCATAAGGCCAGCTTAATCCTTCACTGTTAGAGTTGGCTTCCAACGCCACTTGACGTAGGGGTTGGTTTGGTCTTGGCCTTTGATGGGAGGGTGGGAGGGAGGTCGTGGTGCCATGTCTTTCCCTATTGTCAAAACAGGGAAAGGCTAAAACCACCTGATGAGCCCTTTGGCAAGGGCGAAACCTCCTAACAAAGGCGGTTGTATTAAAAGAGGGATACTAATCCTTTGAGTCCTCCTTTCCAAAGAGGTTCCCCGCCTCCTGGGGTCAGATTAGAAAATGAAGATTTGATACAATTCATTCTAAATACAATATTATGCCTATGACGAAAACAGTTCAGGCCATTTCTTTTACGTGAATAGCACATGAACATTGTCCTGCCTTAGGGAAAGTAGCAGGTGAAAACAATGCTAAAATATTCCATTAGACTATGGATGCACAACAATGATTTCATCTGACCCAACCAAAGAATTATTTATCTTATTACAAAGGGAAATCATGTTACCTTCGGTTCATCAACTCAGTTTCAAAAATTCCCCTCACAAAATGCAGAAAAAAATGGAATTAAAATATGCTTATCAAATCTGGTTCTTAGTCAGATTACCAGGTCTTTCAGCCACGTTGCAGGTAAGGAAGAAGTTCACATGAATCCCCCTAAATATTCAAGTTAGAAGAAGAAGGAGAATCATTTTTACTCCATCTAAACCTTGATGTATCTTTAATTTGGCAAGAATAACAAGACGAAGAAAATAGTCTAAGTACTAAAAAAAAATGTAAACAATGAATAATTATACAGTCAATTTATAACAATAAAATAAAAAAATACTGTCACACTGTCATGTCAGCGTAGGTGCCCTGTACCTTTCGTTGTCAGACATGACAATCATATAAACAAACATGCAAAAGACTACTAATAACAATTCACACCACTCGTGCATCCGATATCTAACCCCGTCTCTTACGACGCTCCTGAGTGGCCATTGATCAGCCGGTCACAGGGCTGGAAACTCGTCAGTCTGTTCCAGCCGTCACCGAGTCAACATCTACGCTGCAACCTCTCCTCATGAAATATGTCTTTCAGAAGTTATAACTTTCATTACACCTCAGTTTTACCTGAAGGAAAAGTAGTGTTTCTCAATTTCATCACTAAACATCAAGCCAATGATTTAAGGATGTGTGTGTGTGTGAACATATGTATGTTTGCGCACTTGTGCAGTCATATGCATTCAACAGGTTGTCCCAAAATCAGACACTCTGTTTAGCAGAAAAACGCAAAAATACAAACCGCAAAAAATCACAACACAAAATCCATTGAAGCAATAACAGTGTTTCTTTGTCCTTGGAGAAATAAAATCAAAATGCATTTATGATCAAACCCACGAGAAAACCGAACAATGCAAAATGAATTGCATCGTTGCATGAAGCCTCCCAAGTGCCGCAACCTGGCACTTGCAATAACAGACAGCCCAAATATATAAGGCAGAAAATGCAGATAAAATAAGGCAAAAAAAGGCTGGCAAAATAAGGCAGAAGACGAAGGTAAACAGGTAAACAAAAGGCCTCCAGTTGGGCGAGCGATCGACTCTGCACAAGAATTTCGGAGGAGGAGAGTAAAAGTTATTCGGACACAAGTCACTTGCAACCGGACGTCTAACGTTCACACTTATCCGGACACAGGCGAACAGAAAAAACAGGTTTTTTTTTTCTTATATTGGACGAAGAAAGTTATATTTCTCTGTTTTGTGTGGAATGGGATTCCTGAATCCTGGGATTTAACATGAATGAAAAATATCGATGGATATTTCCTGCCAGTGAATTAGTTTCCGTTAACATGAATAAAAAATATTAATGGATATTTCTTGCCAGTGAACTAGTTTGCATTAACACGAATAAAAAATATCAGTGGATATTTCCTGCCAGTGAATTAGTTTGCATTAACACGAATAAAAAACATCAATGGATATTTCCTGCCAGTGAATTAGTTTGCATTAACACGAATAAAAAATATCATTGGATATATCCTGCCAGTGAATTAGTCTGCATTAACACGAATAATAAACATCGATGGATGTATCCTGCCAGTGAATTAGTCTGCATTAACACGAATAAAAAATATCAATGGATATTTCCTGCCAGTGAATTAGTCTGCATTAACACGAATAAAAAATATCAATGGATATTTCCTGCCAGTGAATTAGTCTGCATTAACACGAATAAAAAATATCAATGGATATTTCCTGCCAGTGAATTAGTCTGCATTAACACGAATAAAAAATATCAATGGATATTTCCTGCCAGTGAATTAGTCTGCATTAACACGAACAAAAAATATCAATGGATATTTCTTGCCAGTGAACTAGTTTGCATTAACACGAATAAAAAATATCAGTGGATATTTCCTGCCAGTGAATTAGTTTGCATTAACAGGAATAAAAAACATCAATGGATATTTCCTGCCAGTGAATTAGTTTGCATTAACACGAATAAAAAATATCGATGGATGTATCCTGCCAGTGAATTAGTTTGCATTAACACGAATAAAAAATATCGATGGATGTATCCTGCCAGTGAATTAGTTTGCATTAACACGAATAAAAAATATCGATGGATGTATCCTGCCAGTGAATTAGTTTGCATTAACACGAATAAAAAATATCGATGGATGTATCCTGCCAGTGAATTAGTTTGCATTAACACGAATAAAAAATATCGATGGATGTATCCTGCCAGTGAATTAGTTTGCATTAACACGAATAAAAAATATCAGTGGATATTTCCTGCCAGAGAATTAGTTTGCATTAACAGGAATAAAAAACATCAATGGATATTTCCTGCCAGTGAATTAGTTTGCATTAACACGAATAAAAAATATCGATGGATGTATCCTGCCAGTGAATTAGTTTGCATTAACACGAATAAAAAATATCGATGGATGTATCCTGCCAGTGAATTAGTTTGCATTAACACGAATAAAAAATATCGATGGATGTATCCTGCCAGTGAATTAGTTTGCATTAACACGAATAAAAAATATCGATGGATGTATCCTGCCAGTGAATTAGTTTGCATTAACACGAATAAAAAATATCGATGGATGTATCCTGCCAGTGAATTAGTTTGCATTAACACGAATAAAAAATATCGATGGATGTATCCTGCCAGTGAATTAGTTTGCATTAACACGAATAAAAAATATCAGTGGATATTTCCTGCCAGAGAATTAGTTTGCATTAACAGGAATAAAAAACATCAATGGATATTTCCTGCCAGAGAATTAGTTTGCATTAACAGGAATAAAAAACATCAATGGATATTTCCTGCCAGTGAATTAGTTTGCATTAACACGAATAAAAAATATCGATGGATGTATCCTGCCAGTGAATTAGTTTGCATTAACACGAATAAAAAATATCGATGGATGTATCCTGCCAGTGAATTAGTTTGCATTAACACGAATAAAAAATATCGATGGATGTATCCTGCCAGTGAATTAGTTTGCATTAACACGAATAAAAAATATCGATGGATGTATCCTGCCAGTGAATTAGTTTGCATTAACACGAATAAAAAATATCGATGGATGTATCCTGCCAGTGAATTAGTTTGCATTAACACGAATAAAAAATATCAGTGGATATTTCCTGCCAGAGAATTAGTTTGCATTAACAGGAATAAAAAACATCAATGGATATTTCCTGCCAGTGAATTAGTTTGCATTAACACGAATAAAAAATATCGATGGATGTATCCTGCCAGTGAATTAGTTTGCATTAACACGAATAAAAAATATCGATGGATGTATCCTGCCAGTGAATTAGTTTGCATTAACACGAATAAAAAATATCGATGGATGTATCCTGCCAGTGAATTAGTTTGCATTAACACGAATAAAAAATATCGATGGATGTATCCTGCCAGTGAATTAGTTTGCATTAACACGAATAAAAAATATCGATGGATGTATCCTGCCAGTGAATTAGTTTGCATTAACACGAATAAAAAATATCGATGGATGTATCCTGCCAGTGAATTAGTTTGCATTAACACGAATAAAAAATATCAGTGGATATTTCCTGCCAGAGAATTAGTTTGCATTAACAGGAATAAAAAACATCAATGGATATTTCCTGCCAGAGAATTAGTTTGCATTAACAGGAATAAAAAACATCAATGGATATTTCCTGCCAGTGAATTAGTTTGCATTAACACGAATAAAAAATATCGATGGATGTATCCTGCCAGTGAATTAGTTTGCATTAACACGAATAAAAAATATCGATGGATGTATCCTGCCAGTGAATTAGTTTGCATTAACACGAATAAAAAATATCGATGGATGTATCCTGCCAGTGAATTAGTTTGCATTAACACGAATAAAAAATATCGATGGATGTATCCTGCCAGTGAATTAGTTTGCATTAACACGAATAAAAAATATCAGTGGATATTTCCTGCCAGAGAATTAGTTTGCATTAATACGAACAAAACATATCAATGGATATTTCCTGCCAGTGAATTAGTCTGCATTAACACGAATAAAAAATATCAGTGGATATTTCCTGCCAGAGAATTAGTTTGCATTAATACGAACAAAACATATCAATGGATATTTCCTGCCAGTGAATTAGTCTGCATTAACACGAATAAAAAATATCAATGGATATTTCCTGCCAGTGAATTAGTCTGCATTAACACGAATAATAAATATCGATGGATGTATCCTGCCAGTGAATTAGTCTGCATTAACACGAATAAAAAATATCATTGGATATATCCTGCCATTGAATTAGTTTGCAAAGTCAATACTGAGGAGGTTGATTTTTTACGGGTGATAATTTTTGCTATTTTATCTTCTCCATTAATTAATGAAACAGTATTGTTAAACTGCTCATCATTCATTCTTGACATCAGAGAATACATATGGAAACTTGAACGTAAAACTTAACAGGAAGCAGTTGTGTTTGTCAAATGGAAAGTGAACCTCCACAGAAGCTGTAGAATTTCAAGAGAAAGAAACCCAACCCTCGCTATTCCGAGAGGAATAAAATCTCTCTCTTTTCATTCAACCTACTTTTGCCTTCCACGATAAAGGCAGAGAATCACATGGGAGTTTTCCGAGCAATGTTTATTTACCCTTATTTTTTATTGACTGCACAAATCCTGCCCCTTTGGACGCCGGAAAATGTCCAGCACGAAAATAGAGGAGAATTCAGTTTTCTTCTCTTGTAGGTTTAGGGTGTAAAATATATTTACCTTTCCTCTGCTAGAGTCCATGAATATTTTCTTCTCTCATCGTATTCCAGCTCTCACTCTCACTCTTCCATACACACACACACACACACACACACACACACACACACACACACACACACACACACACACACAGAGTCCAAAAGTCACCTCCTACTTCCTTTTCCGTCCTCAAGCAACTCAGGGGAATGAACATCCGCGTAATCGAAAGCACTTGAGCCAAAAGGGCTCTTGTGAGTCACCCTGAGTGGTGTGATGTTTCTCGACCTTGGGGCTTTTTGTGCTCTCGAGTTCTGAAGTGTCAGGAAAGAAGAGGCAGTTTGCAGAAATTTGTTGTTTCAGCTGTCTAGAATATCACTTGACTCATCGAGCGAGTGCTTGAATCAATTAAAGTTTAAAGGTTCTATTTTTATTTTCTTCGAAACTCGGTATATATTATACACGTGTTTGTGTATACGCGAGTGATTTTTTTTCTTAAGAGCTGTGATCTTTGAAAGGAAAAGTCCTATTAGGAGAAATGATAAAAACGTATATTTCTGCTGACATTACTTCAACCCTGATCACTAGTAAATTGTATATGATCTTTGTATGTTCATTTTGTTGTTATGCAACTATTAATTTCATATATATATATATATATATATATATATATATATATATATATATATATATATATATATATATATATTGAATA
>JANJGK010000049.1:942991-963569 GCA_039081455.1 Macrobrachium rosenbergii
ACCGAATGCCACCAGCTTTCATCACTTCCAGAGTCGAAGGAATAAAGCCTTTGATTGACAATGGCTTCGCTCACAAAGGTAATATCACAATATCACTTTTCCCCTAGATCTGAATTCACGCCAGGTCTGCCTTCCTTCCCTACAAAACATTAAAGAAAAAACGAAAAACTAATACTGAAAAGTAAAGGCCTGTCTCCACAAAAGGCAAAACGTGTTTCAGATTCTGATGAACAGTTTTAACCGCAGTTTTGGCCTCTGTCAGCCGACGTTTGTTTTCGTCAAGAAAAAAAAAGCTATAGAAAATGTTTAACTGAATAAATATCAAAACAGGAACTTTCAACCTTCACTAAGGTCCTTTTCTGCTGTGAAGTTCGAAAGCTCCCGTTTTTCATTTATGCACTTAAACTTTGTGTTTCCACAGTGGCTTTTTTCTGAACCATTCAAGACAAACCCTAAGAAAGAGTTTTTATAACTTGTTTGTCACGAATTTCCCAAAGTTCACCAGTTGACAAACTTCCATTACAAAGCTCACAAAACTCTGTCATTTCTCTGTCAGGTTGACAGTCAATCTGTCAGAAAAGATGAGATTGTAATGACTGAAGTTTCATTAAGATTTACGAATGTTCAGACAAATGGACGCAAAATTTACATAAGTTTCAGAAAGTATTTAAAGAGACCTCTTCCCTCTATGCTATATCATGTCAAGCAGTGCTTTGCTACAGAGAGAGAGAGAGAGAGAGAGAGAGAGAGAGAGAGAGAGAGAGAGAGAGAGAGAGAGAGAGAGAGAGAAACACACTCTTAAGAGATCATCTCTCGACACTCGAGATATCTCTCTACAAGCACTCAAGCCTGGATTATGACTGAGGCAATTTAAACCAACAGTGCAGGACGTAGAATAATAATGGTTCACCAATAACCTGAGACGAAGACCATTTTCAAACCAGATATGGTCAGTCATGCAGCCATAAGCCATCTCCGCAAGAAAGCCGACTCCCACAATGCACCATTTCTGATGGTATTAGATTCGTACGTTCATAGAAAAACTCTCGTATTTCTGACAAGTCTAATTTAGTTGCCTCTCCCACAGTGTCAATAGTTTGTGCTTCCTTTGATTCAAAAATCTCCCTTAATGCAGTTTTTGTGTTGCTTCTCATTTCCTCAATTTTGTCCGATTTCCCAGTCATTCGTTCTTACTGCCAAAGTTAATTTCTCCAACCAGATTTTTGGACGTTCTCTCTTTCCGTACTTTATCATATTTTCTCTCGTACGTCTCTCCGTCTTATCGTGCATCAGATGATTAATTCGATTTCACATTTCACCCCAAAACTCTTCCACATTCCGCCAACTATTTATCGTTTCATTTCAGTCTGCAGGAACCACTTCTTCTTCTTCTTACGAATCTCTTTTCAAATTCCTGCTCTCACAATTATTCTTCTCTTTCCTTCGACTCATTCATTTCTCCGTTTCTAAGCTTTCTCTTCTTCTTTCTTATATTCTCCATTCCTTCCGAGTTCGAGTATATTGCTTTTCATATATTTGATCCTTCTCGTACTTTCATTCCCCCGTCTCTCGACATTCGAGAAACTTCACACTTATTCTCTCTCTCTCTCTCTCTCTCTCTCTCTCTCTCTCTCTCTCTCTCTCTCTCTCTCTCCCCTTTCCTTAAATATCAGATCGTCTTTCCACTGTGTTTATCTTTCGTTCCTTTTCTATTCTCTCTCCCCCTGCACATTCATGTCATCGCTTTTCTCGCGTTTGTTCCGTTTCTTAGATTCGCTGAAACTTTCTTCTTCTCCTCGATTTCTCTTATAAGTTATTCTTTTTGTCATTAGGTCTAATTCAAGTTCGCCGATTGGTCGCAAACTTTGCTCGTTCCAACACCGACTTCTGTTATAAAATCTATTAGAACAATGATTACATTCTCCGTCTTGACAGTGATGTAAATTTGTTCTCTGTTTACTTTTATAAATAAATAAATAAATAAATAAATAAATAAATATCATTTATCCTGTGAAACCTATTAGGATGTTAAATACAATCTCTGTCTTGATAATGACGTATTTTTGCTGTCTAATTACTTTAACAATAAATAAACGGATATTTAATTTGGCGTAAAACCGCCAAAACGCCAAAGTAAATTCCAGGACGGCAGAACAGAAAATTAATCACACTCTCTGCCTCGCCAGTGTTGTAGTTTTGCTTCCTAATTACTTTTATCATAAATTAACAGATACTTAAATTGGCGCGAAACCACAAAACGCCAAAGTAAATTCCAGGAAGGCAGGAAAGAAAGAAAAAGAAGGTGGTAAAGCGCAGACCAACACCAGACGCCTCAATAAAACCGATGAGGAGGAACTTTGACGTCTGATGGGAGAAGATCTGGGCCGTAAATCAAACCCATCACTTATTTATGAGTTTCTGAAGAGCCATTCGACACTCAGGACCGGAATCAAGTCCTGTGATGCCCAGGAATTCTAGACCAAGATACGAACCATTTTTTCTCTTGCTGGAGACGCCTCTGGGAGTTCTTTTTTTGGGGGGGAGGATGAGGGCGGCGCTAGGCCTATGGCCCTTCTCGAAGGGACGAAACCCAAAGCAGGACTTTAATTACCAAGGACGTAATTTGCATATTTCGATTCTAAGGTCTACTGAATACAACACCGGGTTTTATTCTGAACGAGCTGGAAAATTTGACTTTCCATTCCAGGAGTTAAATCTGGACGCACACACACACACACATATATATACATACACACTTTTAATCAAGTGACAAAGAATTTGTCTTTACAATCACAAATAATAATAATAATAATAATAATAATAATAATAATAATAATAATAATAATAATAATAATAATAATGTGCTCAGAAACTGCAAGATCTCTATAATGTTTTAGGAGAGACAGAAATATATATTTGACGCTGCAGATCCTGAATGAATCTCGTAAAAATGAACGAAAGTCGTCTCCATCACTTGTGTAATAAAACTCGTTCCTTGTGTAACCGCCATATTGAATTCCCTTTATGTGTTCCCCTGAGGAACATTGTTTCACATTAAGACATTTCTCTATCTCGTCTTTATTCTTCGCAATTATGACACGAAAGTTCTTATAAAAGCTTATCCTCAGAATTCCTGTTCAACTAAAAATCATAAATCGATTACGAAGATCCGAAAGTCTTTAGACCCAAAGAGAAACATTACCAAAGTACAAAGCGAATCATTACAATTCCTCCATCCTCATAACAGTGAGGAATTCCTCATTAATCCTCACTGCAGAGGAACGGCGATGCAGAGCAGCGCATTATGAGGAATCAGCTATTCATAACGCGGCTTAATTAGCAGGAAATTCTTGTAATGAAGGAATGGCCGTGTGGCAACGAGAGGCGTTAACTAGCTGCCGCCTTGAGTCGTCTCGGTAAGCTGGGAAAGTGGTATTTCTGGTATTATGTATATATATACACATATATGTATACATATATATACATATATATATACTGCATATATATGTACATTCATATATATATATATATATATATATATATATATATATATATATATATATATATTATATATATATATATATATGTATATATGTATGTATACATTTATACATATACACACATATATACATATATGCATACATAAATATATATAATATACATTCATCCCGTTTTACAACAAACATTTTTTTCCCTTTTAAAGTAATGACAATACCGGAACATTTTTACATAATAATAATAATAATAATAATAATAATAATAATAATAATAATAATAATAATAATAATAATAATAATAATAATAATAATAAATGCAAAAGGAGCTAAATTTCCGAAAATGTCTTTTATATCGAAATCCAGAATCCCACTGAAATTGCTACAACTGCATTTATCATCAACTACAAAATATCCAGTCACCAGTGGCATTCCCGGTGGTTGAACATCTGAGCTGTGACACTGAGGTCATATTTGGCCTCAAGGAACAAGAATCACCTATACAGGGATTTGTCAAGTAAGGATCACGGATGCGTCAGTCACTGGCGTAGATGCCATTGTATTTTTTTTATAATATGACGTTGTGTGGTAGACTAGATGTGGCCAAGATATCTATCTATCTATGTATCTGTCTATATATGTGTATAGCTTTATAAATATTTACACACACACACACACACACATATATATATATATATATATAATATATATATATATATATATATATATATATATATTCATATATAAATAAAGGGACCTATAGGCTTTCGACAGAATCAGAATATAGAATTTAGGCCAAAGGCCAAGCACTGGGACCTATGTGGTCATTCAGCACCGAGAGGGAAATTGAAAGGAAAAAGGTTTGAAAGGTGTAACGGGGGGAAAACATCGCAGTTGCATTATGCAACACTTGTTAGGGGAGGGTGTAAAGTAAGATAAGAACGAGAATATGAACGGAGGTGCAGTAAAAGGAATGAAAGGGGTTGCACCTAGGTGAGGTGCACTGACGGCCCTACCACCCCGCCCCCCCACCATGGATAGACGCAAAACTTGGTAGTCAGGTGTGAAAGAAAAAAACTCTCCTGTCTAGAATAGGCCTAAAACTGCTTATTTCAATTATTTTATTATGCCTCTTGAGTGATAGGCCTAATATTTCCCTGTTGAATAGGCCTAACGTGTAAAAATATTGATATTTCCCTATTAAAGTGGAAAAACCCCTTAGTTCTGAAACCATTTTATGACAGATTCTCTTCAAGCTGGCGAGAGATAAACCCTTTCCTATTCATTTATCTAATTCACCATTATCCTAAGAGGCATTTGATATATTAAAGAATCAGCGATAAAACTGAAGTCGCTTTTTAAAATAAAAATGTCTGTGGTATCATGTTTCTGTAAACATCTCTTGTGATTTCACCTAATTTTGGTTTAATGACCCTCCCGTCGTATGTCCTCTATAAACACCTTCGATAACACGTCAGTAAAAATAAATGTTTAAGTTCAGAAACCGCTTTCAAGTTACTGATGCATTTTTCTCTAAATCTGACCGAACTTTCAATAAGAAAGTGATAGAACAACATATTGCGTGACAATATTATCCATAATTCTTATGCTAATGCACCAAAATGTCATGGTAAATACGATAACTTTTCCAAGAGCCATACAATAGTTAGGAGAGACAGGCATAGCAACTCTGTTCAGAGACTGTAATGACGACTCCTGAGTCCTGATAAGCTAATGACTAGTCTGTAGTTTGGCGTTGTGGTGTGACCGTGTGCTGAGACAGAACTGTTAAACGTGTTCTTTTAAATTTCATTCCTCTGTTCCTGTGTTCTAGATATTTAAAGTGTCCTTCGGAGGAAGCGTTCAAATGAGATTTAACGAATCAAAATCCCGGTGGCGTCAGGCAAGGGGAGACGGTATCACCTGGCAGCAGAAAGTGAGTTGTGTCATTTCACGTTTCCAAATGATGTTTCTGGATTAGACGAGACTCGGGGCGGGGGGGGGGGTTTAAGGTGAAAATGAAATGGTTCGTATACGAAGGTTTAAAATAAATAAATATGGACATAATATTACTTAATAACAGACGATAAACAACAAATATCGCCTAATGAATCTACGGTTAAAATTTTCTTAAACCTTGAAGTTTGAAATAAAATGGTTCGTACAGGACTATTTAAATGAAATATAGTCGTGTTTTACTTATTTAGTCAGACAATAAACAATATATCTTTGGGTGATGAATTCACGGTAAAATTCTACTTTAAATCATCATCACATTTTGGACCTGAAAATGTTATTTTCCTATGGTTTAATGTGTGCTCTGAAGGTTTCTGAAGTTCGTTCATTTATTTGTAATGTTTTGTTATATAAAAATACCAGCACCACTCCCAAAAGAGCCGTGTTCGGTAAAACATAAACAAAAGACGGCAAATTTCTCGGTAACGTAAATTTGCATTAGATTTGAACACGAGTTTCCCACTGATCGTGTTAAGGGGACTTTGGATCACAGCATAAAAACTCCGATATCAAAATTAATGGTTTAAACTAAAATTAATATTGATTTTACTTCACACTGTGGCTAATATAAACCCATGTACCACCCGGTTATCCCATACACACAAAAAACACTTACGTTGAATTAACTTTCATATTTAAGTGGTTTAGTACCAAGTGTCGAGTCTGAGCGAACAAGTTTTGACAGAAAAGCCTCAGTGGAAACTCGAGGCTGAATGACGGCTGTTTGAGTCGTTAAATGGCAACTGCTTGTTTGTTGAGTGCTGGCCTGGGAAGTACGGTACAGTACGGTACAGTACGGTGCGTTATTTTGTTAGAGTATGGTACGCAATCTAACAGGTACAGTACTATATTCTGATCAGTGTAAGGTACGAAATTTTTTGAGGTACGGTACGGTATAGCATGCCAGCTTTAGTACGGTACGACATTTCTCAGATACGGTGCGCCGGTATTTGCTAGTGGACGGTACGATATTTTTAGGCACGGCACGGTACCTTAGGTTACTATTCGGCACGACATTTCCCAGGTACGGGAAAGATGAAGTAGACCGTACCGTACTCTTAACCACTGTTTTTCTAGTTGCTATCCGGCAATTTTGTACATTGATTGTTCTTTCTTTGTACATTGATTGTTCTTTATCTTATTTGATTATTGTTATTATTGTTGTAACGATTTTTGTTGAGATAAATTAATGTAATTTACGATACTTTCTAAAACTTGCTTTCCTCTGTCGACAGTTATTTTCGTAACTTTGTATTTATATAATTGTTGATAGTTACTGTTACCATGATATTGGAATATATAATTAAGAATGAGTGTTCATATTTCCCCCCCTCTCTCGCTCTCTTTCTCAGCCTTCCTCCCCCCCCCTCTCTCTCTCTCTCTCTCTCTCTCTCATCTCTCTCTCTCTCTCTCTCTCTCTCTCTCTCTCTTTGTCCGATATCTGCACTAACTTTTGAACAAATGATTTCCGTAATCCTTTACGCTGCCTGACAGAGATTCATAATTCATAATTAATCATAATTAATTTCTTTTCTGCATTGCACACCGACAGCGTTATGTATTTGATTGCTGACCTAATAATAAATATTAATATATCATTAAAAATTTCCGGTCAAAATAGATCAAAGTCTAGAACACCAGAACATGAGAGAACCTCTCATCTCTCTCTCTCTCTCTCTCTCTCTCTCCCTCTCTCTCTCTCTCTCTCTCTCTCTCTCTCTCTCTCTCTCTCTCTCTCTCTCTCTCTCATTATTACCAAAAACATTTACATCTCTCATTAATATAATGAGAACGGAACCGCCTCTCGGAAGCTCTCAATACAGATGGTGATGTATTTGGACTGAAGAATTATTGTTCATTTCAGTATGTATTGCATTACCTGTCAAATAATAGTAATCATCATAATAATAATTAGAGGTAGTAGTGAATACCTGTAATATTCAAAAGATGGTTCCTCATTTTGATGCAACCAAAGACTTTTACAAAACTCTACGGGAACGGTGTGCCACTTTTCGGCTAGTGCAAATTTGATGCAAAAATTGATATGAATACTAGCGTGTTTGGGATACTGTTAATATACAATATTATTAAAGATAAGGACTTGAGATCTTGCATTATGTCAAAGGATATATTCAAATATAATAATCGCAAATTTGGAAGGAGAGAGAGAGAGAGAGAGAGGAGAGAGAGAGAGAGAGAGAGAGAGAGAGAGAGAGAGAGAGAGATGTGAATATCACCACGGAAGGTTTTCATTTTTAAAACTGGGAACTTCGCAATAAAAAAAAAAAAAAATAGGAATTGCTGAATACGACTTAGTTATGAGTTGGAAGTCATAAGGTACATTTTCCCTGAATCAGTAGGGAGTCAGACGGTACAACTTCACTGAATCAGTAGGGAGTCAGAAGGTACAACTTCCCTGAATCAGTAGGAAGTCAGAAGGTACAACTTCACTGAATCAGTAGGAAGTCAAAAGGTAGAACTTTTAACATTCCTGAGTCAGTAGGAAGTCAGAAGGTACAACTTCCTTGAGTCAGTGGGATGTCAGAAGGCAAAACTTCCCTGAGTCAAAAAGTACCATGAAAACTGTCCCAAAAGAGTGGGCAAACAATATATCGAAATTTACATCAACTTCAGAAAGGGACTTCGGTATACCAATAATACCCCAATTAGAAAAACCATTCCTCTGTCATTTTTTAGTATCAGACAAACCATATGAGGTTTCTGATAAATGGGAATATTCATATTTAAAGTGAAACTGAACCCAGCAGCATGCCTGTAGGTAGCCTCTGTGAGACATAGACCGCCTACAAGTTGATGACTGCTCACCCACTTCGAAGAAAGTCTTAAAGTTTTCAAACTCTCCCTCGTTTCAACAGTAGAAATTCAACTTCCCTGTGCAACTGACGTGAAAGATCCAGCTTTCAGTGTAATTAATTAATTGTAAAAGGAGTTAAATAGTATTCCTGGGAAGCATCCGCACGCCTTTGCATCCACCTAATTCTACTTCCTCGCCTTCCCTCTAAAGGACCTGACGCAATTTCACTCTTCCTCTGGAAGTTTTTTGTGTTTTTATCTAACCTTATTTCCAGGGCTTTCCCTTACGTGTGTATCTTCCATTAAAGCGAAAGGACATTCCCAATTAGGTGCCACTTGTTAAGGAAAAGTAAATTTTGCCCCGAGGGTTTTTGGCCTCGTTTTGGGTAGCTGGACCCACAACACTGGATGGAGTTCTGTTTTTTCATTCACTCCAGTTGATTAGAAGTGAAGGTACTTGTAACTTGTTAGTAATATTCAGTGGTCATGTGGATTGGCGTTTGTTTGTAGCCGTTTTTGTGAAAAATTTTGTATCAACTCCTGAAACTGCCTGGGTAAAAATGAGATAAAGTACCAAAGGAAACTGTAGCTTTTGTCGAAAATTGTCGACTCTCAAATTAGCACTGACTGGTGGGTCTGTCCACTATCCTCTCCTTGTTACCAATTTGTCCCTCGTTCAGTACTAATATTGACAGAGGACCCTCTGTTCCAGTGACATGAAATTCAGGTACAGTCTCTCCATTTCTGACATTCCACTGACTGTTATTCCTAGAGAGGTTTCAGATATAGTTGGAGCTAAAGTCTATAAGTTGTATAGACGCCCCCGGCCATTTTAATATATCTATATATTCTCTTTAACGCTTAAAATAACTGTTTGTGTATAGACTCGAGCCAAAATGGAAATAACAGTACGAGATTGGGTATGTAGAACAAAAGTTATATGAACCCATGTTACTGACCAGTCGTGGTTTAATGATACACCGAGACGGAATTTAGAAAAATAAAATAGGTAATTTTAAAATATGGACAAAACACAATAAATATATATATATATAATTATATATAGCCTATATATTATATTCATAGGAAGGATCTCGCAGGAGTTGGCCAAACAGGATGAAAGAATAATTTTTGAAAGAATAGTTTTAACAATATTTCCCCTAATCATCCAAACCAACGCGAGAAAAATTGGGAAGGACTTTGTGCAAATCATCGCCTGCTGTCGATCAGATGTCGATTGGGGAAGCTATCGTGACTGCTGGAAGAAGCAGCCAATTTCATCCTTGGCTCCAAATTATTCGTTTTTTCCTTTTATATATGCAATTGCAGATTGTAATTTAGGTTAATCTTTTATCACGTGAAACACATTCTCTCTCTCTCTCTCTCTCTCTCTCTCTCTCTCTCTCTCTCTCTCTCTCTCTCTCTCTCTCTCTCTCTCTCAAGTGTCTGTCTTTATTAGAAAACTAGACTGACTTGACACGAGAGAGAGAGAGAGAGAGAGAGAGAGAGAGAGAGAGAGAGATGAGAGAGAGAGAGAGAGAGAGAGAGAGAGTGTGTAAAGTTGAAGACACCAGATGCATGAAACTGAGTCTCAACGTGAATGGAACCAAAGCAATACAAAGGAATTGTTCAAAAGAGAAGGATCTCGTGTGTGAATACTGTTGCAGGTCAAGGGCTCATGTTGTCAGAAAGAGGGGTGTCATGTTGTCACGCCAGAAAGTGCTGTGTTGTCACACCAAGAATTGCCACGATATCAGGCCAAAAACAGGTTATGCTGTCTGGCCAAGAAAGTACATGTTTGCAGAGCAAGACATGCCATGTTGTCACACCAAGTCATGAAATGTTGTCTGGTCATGAGGAGTCAGGATTTGAAGCCAGAAAGGGTCATGTTGTCACACAGATCATACCAAGAAGTTTCATTCTGTCTGACCCGGAAGTGTCAAGTTGTCATTCTAAGAAGGCCCATGTTGTCAGACCATGGAGTATCATGTTGTCACACTATCAAGGCTGATGTTATCACTCCAAAAAGTTTCATGTTGCAAGCCCATGAAGAGAAAGGTAGTCACACAAAGAATTTTCATGGACCATGAATTTTCTGTTGTCAGACCATGAATTTCCTGTTGTCAGACCATAAAGTGTCATGTTGTCACACTAGGAAGGCATATGTCACCAAGAAGTTTAAGATTGTTAGACCACGAAGTGTCATTTTGTCACACAATGTAGACCCATGTTGGCACAACAAAAATATGTTGTCAGCTTAAGAAATGTCATGTCACACTAAAAAGACCCATGTTGTCACATCAAAAAGTAATATGTTGTCAGCATATGAAGGGTCATGTTGTCATACTAAGAAGACCCTTGTTGTCACATCAAAAAGTAATATATTGTCAGCATATGAAGGGTCATGTTCTTACACTAAGAAGGCCCTTGTTGTCACACCAGAAAAGTATCACGTTGTCAGACCATGAAATGTCTTGTCACAGTATGAAAGCCCATGTTGTCACACCAGAAAGTATCATGTTGTCAGACCATGAAGTGTCATGTCACTATGTAGGCTCATGTCACACCAGAAAGAACCATGTCAGCCTATGAAATGTCATGCCACACTAAGAAGTCCTATGTAGTCACACCAAAAAGTAATATGTAGTCAGCCTCTGAAGTGCTGTGTTGTCACATCAAAAGTAATGTGTGGTCAGCCTATGAAATGTCATGTTGTCACACTAAGGAGGCCCATATTATCACACCAAAAAGTACTATGGTGTCAGCCTATGAAAGGTCATGTTGTCACACTAAGGAGGCCCATGTCACACCAAAAAGTACTATGGTGTCAGCCTATGAAAGGTCATGCTGTCACACCAAGAAGCCTCATGTTGTAACATAACATAAAAAAGGAATATGTTGTCAGACTATGAAATGTGATGTCACACTAAGTGTGGGCCATGTTGTCACACCAGAAAGTAATATGTTGTCAGGCCCATATCACCAAAAAGTGATATGTTGTCAGCCTGTGAAGTGTCACGTTATCACACTAAGGAGACCCATGTTGACACACCAAAATGTAATGTGTTGTCAGCCTATGAAATGTCATGTTGTCACTATAAAGACAAACGTTGTCACAGTAAGAAGTATCATGTTGTCAGTCAATGGAATGTCATGTTTTCACACTAAGAAGGCTTCTGAACTTATGAATGAACGATATAAAAATATGGTAAAATTTTACTGTAAGCCTTTTTGTCATTTTGAATTGAAAATCTCATTAATATCCCGCAAGTAAATGACATAACCTAACCTCACCTCACCTAACCAACCTCACCTCACCTCACAGCTCACCTAACGTAACTAAACCTAACCTAACCTAAGATACCCTGTCCTTACCCTAGTGAATATTAAGTCTGAAAACATTCCATAAATTTCCCTTAATTTGAATCAGAACTGTCAGTGGGAATAATGTCCTTTTATTTCAGTCTTTTTGTGTTCCCCCCTACCCCAAAAACCACCCCCACTTTCCCACTGTGGTCCAGGGATTGTGGGATATGTTGGTACGTCTGCCATCTCTTTAAAAGGACTCATTTGCGAACGAATGTACTAATTTCAAAAACGTTCAAAATTAAACTCAAAACACAGGAAAATTAATTTCAATTCCAAAATGAAATAATGGATTAAAGTGAAATTTTACCTAAAACTAATTTATACGGTGCAATGCGTCTAGATTGTTTTCTTGGCAATAATCTCTCTCTCTCTCTCTCTCTCTCTCTCTCTCTCTCTCTCTCTCTCTCTCTCTTCTCTCTCTCTCTCTCTCTCTCATCATAACTGGCATGTGAGAACAACTGCACTTCCAAAATGACATCCCCAAAAACTGAATAATTACATAATGTCGAAAATACATTTTCCAACGTTATTGCCGCTTCGCCTCTTCGGTATTTCTTAGACTGAGAGAGAGAGAGAGAGAGAGAGAGAGAGAGAGAGAGAGAGAGAGAGAGAGAGAGAGAGAGAGAGAGAGAGTCTAGTTTGTTTGGTGGTATTCAGTTAACCCTGGCGGAAAATAGGCCTAATGAACATTTAACTTCTCGGGAAAGGTGGGGAAAATATATATATATATATATATATATATATATATATATATATATATATATATATATATATATATATATATATATATATATATATATATATATATATATATATATATATATATATATATATATATTTCAAGCCACTTACTGAAAAAGAAGCCATTTCTTATGATTAACCTGAATAAATAACATGAATAAAAGATTTTTTACCACATTCCCCTTACCTTCTGATGCTGTACTCTTCGCCATTCCCTTCTTCACGTCTCCAGTGCCCTTAGGAACGCCATCATCCGAGTACCTGAGATCCCCCCTTGGGGGGCAGCCTGCCCCTCAGCTGCTTAATGGCTGCTGTAAATTTAGATACAGCTGTGGTATCCAGAATTGGCGAATTCCAATGAATTTTAATGGTTAATATCCAGGTGTATTAAACGAATGAGCTGGTTCATCTTGATGTGTCTGTCTGACAAGACACCTTCACCAAAGCCAGAGTACCCAAGGCTAGCCCATACCATCACCTGATCTGGTTGCTTTGGGGTATAAATTAACAGTGTACTTTGGGGAGGGCATGGGTATCCGGCCCCTTCTTACTGCACAAATGGCCGTGACCAGTTCCCAGTACTGTCAAGGTCGCCTCGTTCTCCCCAAAGGATCCTCCTTCAGTCCTATGTTTCCTTTGATCGTAGGATATTGCAGGTTTTCTCCTGAGGATTCTCCTTCAGTCCTACGCTTCTTTCCTTGATCGTAGGACATTGCACGTTTTCTCCAAAGGACTCTCCTTCAGTCCTACGCTTCCTTCTTTGATCGTAGGACATTAGAGGCTTTCGACAGGCATGAAAACTCTTGAAACCCAAACGATCAAAACCCATTCCCTCAGAGATTGGGTTCTGTTATTCAATTCTGGTTCAGGAGGCCTTGGGGTTTGCATATTTGCAGTCACTGTCTTGCAGTAAGCTTTCGGGTTTTAGACGTTGTGTTCTGGGGTCTTCCTGTTCCCTGGTATAAGGGCATAAAGCTTGCCCCTTTCCTTACCTGGGCAATGAAGCGGTACACTGGTAGCCCATAAACACCAGTGATTTTTCCCAATTTCTCTAACTTTCTGCTCAGTCTTGGCAAGATTGATGATTGAGCCCACACCAACACAACTCGTACTACTTCTAGGCAAGGTCCCATCGAGAGAGAGAGAGAGAGAGAGAGAGAGAGAGAGAGAGAGGAGAGAGTAGAGAGAGAGAGAGAGAGAGAGAGAGAGAGAGAGAGAGAGAGGTGATTCGTTTAGGCAACACTTCACTTAGACCTACTCCGGACACGAGCTCACGAGGGTACTGAAAGGCGGGGGAGGGGTGGGACCCGGAGCCCTGAACCTGAAGAGAAAGACCCTCATTCTGAGGGGTGGCAAAAATTTGGCAAGATATAAAGGCACTTGTATAATGTGCCTTTAATTTAATTCAGAATATTATTAGAATAATATATTACAGTAATATAAAAGTTAAAATACACACTAATATATTACAACATAGAAAAGTGACTTAATAATCACCCAACAGCAGAATAAGTGTATAAAACATTACGAAGGCGAGGATTGTTGTCGGTGACGTTAATATTCGACTCTGTCGCTTGAGAGCGTTGTTGGTGGGGATATTAAAATTATTATTATTATTATCATTATAGTATTAATTAATGTATGGCATTCTTTTTGGTGACGACAGTAGTATATTATTATTATTATTATTATTATTATTATTATTATTATTATTATTATTATTATTATTATTAGCAGTAGGGCAGTTGTGGTGAATATATATATATATATATATATATATTATATATATATATATATATATATATATATATATATATATATATATATATATATATATATATATATATAGAGGCTTATTTGAGAGAGAGAGAGAGAGAGAGAGAGAGAGAGAGAGAGAAGAGAGAGAGAGAGATAGAGAGAGAGAGAGAGAGAGATAGAGATCCCTTCTAACCCATGGAAGCACCAAGTTCCATCGCCTCGTAAAGGAGGAGGATTCCCTCCCTCACGGTCTGGGCGTCTGTGGCGTAGGATGGATCCTTTATCAAAATAAGGACATTAATTGTCATTCTTCTAATTTTAGATGTCTTGGAAAATAAGTTGACCTGGATTAGGCCTAGTCGATGTTTTACTTTTAATTCAGGCTTTTACGAATGATTTCTCTCTCTCTCTCTCTCTCTCTCTCTCTCTCTCTCTCTCTCTCTCTCTCTCTCTCTCTCTCTTGTGGCCGACCGATGCTTACGGATGACAGGAAAGAATGAACGAAAATAACGCTGGAAAATATATTTACGACATTATGTAATTTTTCTGAATTAAGGGAAGTGAGTGACACCTTGATTTGGGAAGGACGGAATTTTGGAAGTGCAGTTTTTCTCATATGCCAATAATGATGATTAGGAGTAGGAATGAGAGAGAGAGAGAGGGGGGGGGGATTCAGAATGGAGAGAGAGAGAGAGAGAGAGAGAGAGAGAGAGAGAGAGAGAGAGAGAGAGAGAGAGAGAGAGAGAGAGGATTCAGAATGGAGTGAGAGGTAGGAATGAGAGAGAGAGAATGTGAAGTGGAATGAGAGAGATAGGATTGAGAGGGAGCGAGAGAGGTAGGACTGAGAGAGAAAGAGTGAGGTTGGAAAGAGAGAGAGA
This sequence comes from Macrobrachium rosenbergii, assembly GCA_039081455.1. Classification (NCBI taxonomy): domain Eukaryota; kingdom Metazoa; phylum Arthropoda; class Malacostraca; order Decapoda; family Palaemonidae; genus Macrobrachium; species Macrobrachium rosenbergii. The sequence continues at coordinate 958,062 of JANJGK010000049.1, forward strand.
GAGAGAGAGAGAGAGAGAGAGAGAGAGAGAGAGAGAGAGAGAGAGGTAAAGAAAGTGAAAAGCCTGACTACACGACACTTCTTAGTGTGACAACATCGACATTGATAGTGTGACATGGCACTGTGTGGTCTGACAACATGACACTGTGTGATCTGACAACATGAAACTTCTTGGTGTGACAACATCGACATTGATAGTGTGACAACATGACACTTTGTGGTCTGACAACACGACACTTCTTAGTGTGACAACATCGACATTGATAGTGTGACAACATGACACTTAGTGGTCTGACAACGTGAAACTTCTTAGTGTGACAACATCGACATTGATAGTGTGACAACATGACACTTTGTGGTCTGACAACATGAAACTCGTTTGTGTGACAACATTGTCCTTGATAGTGTGACATGCCAATTTGCGGTCTGACAACATGAAACTTCTTGGTGTGACAACATTGTCCTTGATAGTGTGACAACATGACACTTTGCGGTCTGACAACATGAAACTTCTTGGTGTGACAACATTGTCCTTGACAGTGTGACATGCCAGTTTGGGGTCTGACAACATGAAACTTCATGGTGTGACAACATGACGCTTCTTTTTCTGGCAACATGAACTCTTGGCCTAGAACAATATTTACATCCGAGATCTTTCTCTTCAAGAACATTTCATGAACTTGAAGGCTCTCTCTCTCTCTCTCTCTCTCCTCTCTCTCTCTCTCTCTCTCTCTCTCTCTCTCTCTCTCTCTCTCTCTCTCTCTCTCTCTCTCGTGGGAATTGAGTCAGGATTGTTGTCAGTGGTAATGGATTGTCACCTCGGGGCTTCTGCGGAGATGTTGAGGCAAGTTCGTGTCAAGTCAGTCAGTGGATTCCTTTTCAAACAGGTTTCCTGAACTGTTGTCCTTATAAAACAGACACTTAAATGAGAGAGAGAGAGAGAGAGAGAGGAGAGAGAGAGAGAGAGAGAGAGAGAGAGAGAGAGAGAGAGAGAGAGAGAGAGAGAGAGATTTTAAGAGTTTTACGTTCCATTGGTTACGGGAATTTTGAATTTCGTTTTCCAACTCAAAATTTTATTAGCTTTCAAATAGACAATGTAAAGATATATATATATATTATATATATATATATATATATATATATATATATATATATATATATATATATATATATATATGAAAAAGGAAAAGTTCATAAGAATCAAACAAAAGCGAGAATGGTAAACCTCCATCTTATATATAGGTCATAATCTCCAACTCTCGACAAACCATATTTCCTTATATTAGTGCAGCAGATAATTGCATATTTCATAAGAATCGTTCAGATAGTGAAACAAGCATGAAATTTTGCACAAGTGCTCTTTAAAGTTCCCTCTATCAGAAAAGGGGCGCTGGCCACGCAAAAAATTTAATATGGCGGCCAAATTCCAAGATGGCGGCCAGTATCGACAGATTTTGGCTAATTTTTCACTAGAATGGCATGTATTTGCTTCTAGCAATATGGTAAAGCTCTTCCATACTATTTCTTGTGAATATTATGTTTCTGTAGCTTCCCAGTACAGTTTACCTTTAAATATGGGGGCTATATGGCTGCCAAGAAAAGGTAGAAACAATAATTATAATGAGAAATAATGCCCGTTCAACAATTATCGTTTTAAGCATGGATCTTGGTTTCTGTGGTTTTAGATCCTAATGAGGCCATCTCTTTCGAATAACTCATCAATTTTGAAGGAAAATTAATAAATGTAAAAGAGTGTATGTCTGCACACAACCAGGGCACACTGGTGACATCACTGCTGTGTAACTCAGCATGGGGTTCAGTGCCAGCTAATCCAGCTTTACTAATCCTGTAGTCTTTAGACTAGTAGTTGTAGTATAGTTTAGTTTAGTGTCCCAAATGCTTTCTAACAGCCCCAGACCAGCTTGGTACTCTTCTTCATGGCAGTGGTTGGACAGGAGCTCTGGTGGAGGCAGGAGTTGCTTCATCTGGAACTGCAGAATCCTTCCTGTCAGCTGCAAGTGTAACCAGGACACGGCAGATGCACCAGGTTACAGCCTCTAGTTTGTACAAACTCCTGAGGACAGCATACACTGACTACTGTGCTGAGAAAGCAAACAACAATGAGCAGGCATTAGAGTTTGAGGAGTGTGTGACCTTCGAAGACAGCAGAGTCCACAGTTCCACTTCTGGCACATGGTGTTGTCTATGGAACTTGTGATATTCCTACTGATCAGGTCCTTCCGTGAGGCCAATTTTGTCCTCTACTGCCAGGCATTGCATGAGCTGATACCCTACTTCTTTTCCAACAATAATACAAACTATGCTCGTTGGCTGCCTATTCACCTCAGGGACATGCTTACCCTAGAGAGTTCACACCCAGAGTTGCACAAGGAGTTCAAGGCTGGCAACTTTGTTGTGCACAAGACCAGTCGCCAGTTCTCAGCAATGGCTCTTGACCAAGCTCATGAGCAGACCAATGCCTTTATAAAGGCTGATGGCGGAGCCATTGGGCTGACTGAAGATCCGTCAGCACTCAGAAGATGGATGGTGGCTGGCCCAGAGATCATCCGCTTGGTGTCTGCATACGAAACAGAGGTTCAAAGTAAGGAGTCTAATGAGCAGACAACACACCATGAACAAACACCTCATGCGCAGAAGACATTCTTGGAGAGAGTCAGCAAGCTGTCATTGGCTTTGCAACACTTGGGAAGTCCTTTTCAGGAAGAGAGCCAGGATCTGTATTCCATTGACAACAAAGACATTGCCCACCCCAGCTCAGCAGAACTTCTACAGACACACCTTGACAGAGGCTGCACTAAATTTCAGAAGTTTTCAGACTCTTTGGCAAACAATGCAGTCTCCTTCTATGAGCCGATAAAGAAGAACAGAACTGACTTCTTCAGGCAAGAAGCTGCTCCTGTAGAACAGTCAAAGCAGAAACTTCTGAAGGAGGATTGCCAGCTTTTCTCAAAGCTATTTATATCCTGTCAGAGCCGTGAATGTGATCTGCAGGAATTCTTCCAGCACGAGAATCAAACATTCCCAGCTTCCCTTAGTGAGGGTGGTAGGCTGTACACATGTCAGAAGTCTCAGCTGACCTCGGTCCTGGAGAGTCATGTTACACTAGAAGACAAAGAACCAAAGACTGATGTCCTCATTGTAGATGGATCAGCTTTGGTCCATGCCTTGCCACCAAAGAAAGGAAAGACCTTTGAGGGCTATGCACTTTGCGACTTCTTGCCTGTGATACAATCCTATAGCAGCAAGTACACATCATCACATCTTGTATTTGATGTATACAATACATCCAGCCTCAAAGCTGAGACCAGGCTCCAACGTGGTCAAGGAGGAAGGCGCAAGGTGACAGACAAGAACACAATTCCATCCAACTGGCGCAATTTCCTAGACACGATGCCAACAAGACAGAGTTGTTCCAGTTCCTGGCAGACAAAGTTGCCCAGATGTCTGCCACAAATGTTGTCATTGCCACGAAAGGGTCTGCTGTCCTCAGCACTCATGAGGCTAGTCTTCAGGGACTGGAAAAGTGCTCTCATGAGGAAGCTGACACCCGCATCTTTCTCCATGCCAAATATGCCACAGAACATGGAGCCAAGACCATCACGGTTAAAGCAAATGACACAGATGTTCTTGTCGTTGCAGTCAGTGCTTTCTCCACTCTCCACAATCTAGGGCTAGAGAAGCTATGGGTGGCATTTGGCCAAGGCCAGAGCCTGCGCTGGATTGCTGTGCATGACCTGTGCAACTCTCTGGGCCAGGAGAAGGTGAATGGCATGCTCTTCTTCCATGCGTTCACAGGCTGTGATACAGTGTCAGCCTTCCGGAGCAAGGGCAAGAAGACCGCCTGGCAGACATGGAACATCTTTCCAGAGGGCCTCCACTGTGTTCTCCAAACTGAGTCACTACCCTCTCAGAGTGGAAGAGAGTGACCTGAAGGTCCTGGAGAGGTTTGTCATACTTATGTATGAAAGATCCAGCACTGCTGGCACTGTGGATGAGGCTAGACTTGATATGTTTGCCAGAAAACAAAGGGCATATGAGGCCATTCCACCAACCAGGGGAGCTCTCCTCCAACACACCAAGCGTGCTGCGTACCAGGCTGGTTGTGTGTGGGGGCAGGCCACCCAGTGTCAGCCACAGCCAGAGAACCCTGCTGAGTGGGGATGGCAAAAGTCTGGTGAAGCATGGCAAGTCCTCTGGACAACCAACTCGCCCTTAACCAAGAGTTGCCAACAGCTTACCAAATGTGGATGCAAAGCAGGCTGTCGGGAAAGGTGCAAGTGCTACAAGCTGGGTCTTCCCTGCACAGCTCTGTGCACTTGCAAATGTGAAGTCTAGATAAATATTGCCCTCTCTTCAGTAGATAATCTAGCTTGAGCATCCAACGTGTCATGCTATGCCTACCTTCTTTATCCTCGAATTTTTCAAAGGTGTAGGTTGAGAGACCTATACATAGATTGGTTGCGTTTCGTCCGTATTTCTCTTCTTTTCTTTTTATGGTTACAGTCTTAGACACAATGTTGTATGTGACCATACCATTACTATTTCAGTTGAAAATAGCATATTAGTTAAACTGTCTGATCACATGAATATACCATTAAATAAAAACAGTTGGTCTCTATGTCTGCTAGCGCTGTGGATAGAAAAAAAAACTTTTATGGCAACCATTTTGTACGCCATCTTGGTTACAATTCATTTAGTAAGGGTTTTCAATAAAATGTGTGGTATGGAACATTTTTATAACCTAAAAGTCGAGGTTTAAAAAAAAAAAAACTGGCATATTCCATCCAATAGATGCTCCCAAACCAGTGAATCTCAACATAGATGGCGGCCATTTTGAAAATAGCCGCCATCTTGGATTTTCAGGTGGCCAGCGCCCTTTTCTAAGAGAGCGTAGTCTTAGGAATGTTTGTGCCAAATTTCATGCTTGTTTCACTATCTGAACGATTTTTACAGCAATCTGCTGCACTATATATTGCAGTACACGGGAGAACGATTTATAGAAGGCCCCTTGCAGTGACAGGCTTAAGTGATCTGGAGGTCGTTAGGTCCCCTCTAACCCCCGGGGGTGGGGAGGGGGTTGGAGAAGGAAGGGTATCCTTCTATGAAACAGGATCCCCTTAAAGGATATGTGACTGATTTCATCCTGTTTCCTCTGCTCGTTGTTGTGACAGATTCCTGTTGTTTGCTTGAAATGTCTGAAAACTATGTCCCAGCTGCTCAAAGACTTTTCCTGTCCAGTGCATTTGGCAATGCGTTCCAGTGAGGCCTGAGAGCTTAATTTGGTGAAAGTCCATCTGCAAAAGGTCTTTCTCAGAAAAAGTGGATGAAATGGCCTTTAGATCACGTGACAGTTGTGAATATTCCTCCTGTGATCAGTTTAATTACTCTGATTGAATGATAATTGCTTTGTCGTTAGATTTCCCAAAGTTAATTACTCTTATCAGAGGGGAATGGCATTCATAATCACTGTACATGATATGCAAACTGT
>JANJGK010000049.1:963669-966169 GCA_039081455.1 Macrobrachium rosenbergii
CCTGTGTGTTTAAGTTAATCATCCCTGTTTCTCGTTGACAGTTCATGCGGCTTTGAATAGCGTTTGTTTTCGTAGAATATGATGCTTAGGGATTTCTTGACTGGAAACTTTTAATATCACTTCCATCAGTAACAAAATGGCAATGAGGTCAGACTATATCTCGTACAAACTACGTACTTCTCTCTCTCTCTCTCTCTCTCTCTCTCTCTCTCTCTCTCTCTCTCTCTCTCTCTCTCTCTCTCTGTTGCTTTGCTCAGGAATGTGGAAATGACTCCAAGTCGTCTCCTCGCATTCTGGGGTATGTGTCTCTCAGAGAGAGAGAGAGAGAGAGAGAGAGAGAGAGAGAGAGAGAGAGAGAGAGAGAGAGAGAGAGAACAAAAGTTACAATGCAGATACAATAACATACGAGCATAACAATGATCAAAGCTTATTATAATATTTATTATTATTTATTATCTGTAATATGATTAATAATCTTCGTTTTTTTTTGCATTTTCAGTAACTCGGCTCTGGCTCGGATTTGGTGAGTGTTAATCAATTGTTCTCATTAGTTTTTTTTTGTAGTTTATTATTGATACATATTTTTCTTTGTGTATTGTCATTCATTCTTTATTTTCAGCTTCTCACAAAATCTTGGGAATTCTTAATGTTGTAGTTTTCGTGATGTTTTTGAATGTGTGTGTTTATTATTATAATTGTAATTTTTATTAACATTATTATTGGTATTATTGTTATAATTATTATTATCATTATTATTTTGAGATATTGCATTAAATTTTACTTGATTCTGTAGTGATTTAATTTATCGAATTAACTGTAGATCATTACAAGATACTTTTAACATTATTGTTCCATTCATTTCCTTTATTTTTCACTCATCTTCACTCTTACCACTCACTAGTGGTGAAGAAATGGTTTCTTGAAGGGAATTCAGTTTCCACTTCAAAGGAAATTCTCTGGGATTCTGAATCCAAAAAACATTTCATTTTCATCAGTTTTCATTTCGTCATATTATCACGTTTCCTAACTCAAAAAAACATTTTTAAAATTCACTCAAAGTTGACAAATCCATATCTCATTTAATGACGAAAATTCCATCTCCATTTATGAGATCAGCAAAATTTGTTGAAAAATCTTTATCTCATTTAATTACGTGAACTCACTCTCCATTTATGAGATGAGCAAAATTTGTACTCTTTCGTAATGGTGAGATTCAGAACAACGAACTTGTCTCTTCTGAAAATGACTTGGTGTTAAAATCTCCTTGATCGAATTTTTTGTAGTAGCTGACCTCAAAGTTTGCCAAGTCAGGCTTTTAATTTTTTTTCAAGTAGCCAATATTAAAGTTCCCCAGGTTAGTTTTATTGGAATAATCATCCAAACTTTTAAGTTTGAATTGGCTGCCCGCAAAGTTTTGCCCAATCAGCGTCTCTGTCGTATCAGCTGGCCTTAAACTTAGTTTTTTTTTATTGGCGAATATCAAAGTTCGCCCTGTTAATTCGTTTATATGAGCCGACCCCAAAGTTTGCCTAGTAACTTTTTTCTGAATTATTTTATCAATAGGCTGATTTCAGGGTTTCCCTGATAGTTTTTTTTTTCTTTTTAGCCAGCGTGACAATTTGCTTGGTCAGTTATTTCAAATATCCGAACTCATACGTTACTTAGGTGGTTTTTAAATGAGCCAACCTTTAAATTTTCTGGGGTAGTTATTTTTTAATGTGATTGGGAACAAAGTCACATTGATTTATAGTGGCCAGGAATAAAGTCACAAGGGAAAAAAGTCACAATTTTGACTAGGGAAAAAAGTCACATTATTTTATAGTTAAGTATATCTTAGTTTTACCAGACCACTGAGCTGATTAACGGCTTGGCTGGGAATAAAGTCACAGGGAAATAAGTCACAATTTTAACTAGGGGAAAAAAGTCACGCTGATTTATAGTGGCCGGTAATAAAGTCACAGGGAAAAAAGTCACAATTTTAACTAGGGGAAAAAAGTCACGCTGATTTATAGTGGCCGGTAATAAAGTCACAGGGGAAAAAAGTCACAATTTTAACTAGGGGAAAAAAGTCACGCTGATTTATAGTGGCCGGTAATAAAGTCACAAGGGAAAAAAGTCACAATTTTGACTAGGGAAAAAAGTCACATTAATTTATAGTGGCCGGTAATAAAATCACAGGGGAAAAAAGTCACAATTTTAACTAGGGAAAAAAAGTCACGCTGATTTATAGTGGCCGGTAATAAAATCACAGGGAAAAAAGTCGCAATTTTAACTAGGGAAAAAAAGTCACATTGATTTATAGTGGCCGGCAATAAAGTCACTATCCAGGAAAGATTAATATGACTTTTTCATGTGACTTTTTTTCACCGAGATTCGATAGTCCAGCGCTCAAAGACTTAGCCATTTTTCAATAGAAAAAACAAATCATTTCCCAATTAAAGAAAAAAAAAACCTTAACAGGACAATAAAACACAGAGGCGTAACATCAAACAACTTCATC
>JANJGK010000049.1:971169-1036169 GCA_039081455.1 Macrobrachium rosenbergii
ACAAAGCTGGTTTAGTGCTGTTCAGTCATGTGGAGAGACTAAGTAGCAAAATGTTGGGTGAAGTTTGTACAGCTTCAAAGTTTTATTGGCCAGAAGAAGGGGTCTGAAAAGTTTTGGGTGGATGGGGAGGCAGAGGTGCTAGAATGAAGGGGCCTTAGAACGCATGTCAGATACTGTAGCGCTATGCGTGTTTGTAAGAGGGGTTGATGTACTGCTGATGAACATTCTGGGTAGATATACGAAGCAGATGAACTTGTGTTTTTCTGCACAGTGTCTCACGCTTGATTTCCCCATAGGGGTTAGTGCCATCAGTGCACCTCATGTGGTGCACTGTAGGTATTACTTAAGGTTCTTGGTAACATCCCTGCAACCTCTTTCATTCCTTTTTCTGTATCTCTGTTCATATTCCCTTTCTTCCATCTGACTTTCCTCAACCCTCTCCTGACAATTGATTCATAGTGCAACTGCTTTGAGGTTTTCCCCTTGTTACACTTTTCAAAACTCCTTACTGCCCATTTCCCTTTCAGCACTGAATGCCCTCATAGGTCCCAGTGCTCATCCTTTGGCCTAAATTCTATATTCCAATTCCTCATACTTGATTCAACAGTTAATGAATGAACGTCACAGCAAGAAATTTTGTTGCATCTGTGCCAGGAAAAGTAGAAGTACTTGTGTAGTGTAGCCAACAAACAACTACTACAGTTAATGAATGAGGAAAATCTCACAAGGAAGTGGAGAAAGAGAGTTTGACCTACCTCTGTAAACATCAGGAGTCAGATTGATGATGAGGGGAGCCGAGAGGTTGACTGTGTCATCATCGTAGGTCGTGTGGGATCTGGAAGAGGTCGGTGCGCCTCCTAGGCTGTTGTACAGGTGGGTCACCACTGTCGTCGTGTAGGCACCTATGGTGGTGATTGTGGACGACGTGGGTGGCGGAGCGATTGTTGTAGTGATTTCTGAAGGTGAGAAGAAGTTGCACACTTTGAATTTCCCTTCCTCACACCATGGAGTGCTCAGTAGTATTCTTACAGGGTCCCAAGGCAACACAGTGAAGACTCAGAACGGCCTATAAGCTGCTATTCCCAGACTGTGAGCTGGGTACAAGGGAATCTCTTATACTACACAAGCACAAAGATGAGATGCTCTGAGAGTATAGAATGACATTCTTTAACGAAGGGTTTTGGAAATTATAAAGTCCAAAGTTCCTTAGGAGTTCAGCTGTGTCTTACTATGTAGGTTAACTTTCTTAGTGCTTGCTTTCACAATCTGACCCTACTCTGCACACCAATAGAAATGATGATTCCAGTGTATGTGTGTATGTATGCATGTATATATATTTGCATGTATTGGGCTTTATTGTACCCCAGTGGATGTAAGCAGAGGGGTATTCTAATTTCAAGAAAGTGTTGCCAATATATTTCTATTTTCTTCTGTCGCCTGATTTTGTCGTCGATATCATTGACGTTAGGACAACAGTTTAACATTTCAAATAAATCAATTAATCGCCGGATTAAAGCGAGCTAAAGGATGGAAGAAAAGCAATATCACAATGAAACATCGGAAAGAAAAACTGCTTAAAAATCCACAAGACAGCGAACTTTAGTTAGCATTAGTAGACAGAACATCACACAAGGAGAAAGAAATTCCTAACCTCTTAAAGTTGTGGTGTAGGAGCCTTGACCTTCCTTGTTTCTTATCGAGCAAGTGTAGCGGCCGAAATCCCCCGGGGTAAGTTTTCTAATCTGCAAAGTCATATTATGCCTGGGAGAAAAGGAGCATTACGTGGAAAATTAATGAACTGGGTTCCAGTCATATGCATTCAAATTTTTCCTCATACTTTTTTTTATATCATGACTGTTTCTTAGTAAACAAATGATTCACACAAAGTCTTCCTTTTTTAAACTCACATATCCTCCTTTATCAGACATTAGAACGTTCAAAATCCCTTATCATTGTAACCATTAATTCACTGTAACTGGAGATACTGATGTGTACGTTGTATTGGTCGAATATAACTAACACTCAGCAATGTGCAGTAAATGTTAACTCTCAGGAAGTTAAGAAAACTTACGTGTAAGGTGGATGTCCATCTTGTATAGTATTCGTGAAGTATTCTTCCGTGAGACGTCGCAGTCCCAAGTGATTCTCCAGGATCCACATGACATTAGGAGCTGGGAAAGCCGCGTAGAGACAAGTCAGGCTCACCGCCTGCCCAAGGTGGGCCCAGATTTGGCTGCCGGGGCCCCTGACCTTAGGCGCGAAGTACACGTTCAAGACGACTCTTTTGCTCTTCGACGGCGGGTAGCCGTTGCTCGCGATGCAAATGTATCCCCCAGCGGTCTGGTGGTTTACGTGTTCCAGTATGAGCTTTCTCTTCTCCCAGCTTTGAACTGAGGGACAGGGAAGTTGGCATTGTAAAAATAATTGTGGGTAACAGTGAAGAGGAGTTGCTCGTGCTATTTACGCGAGTCGTGGCCTACTTGAAAGCAGATCAAAGACGTGATTCAACAGGGATGCATCCTAACCTAACCTAACCTATACAAGGGCGCCATTGCCTGTCTCGGCCAAGGCGGGGCTTTGCCCCCCCCCCTCTGGACACCCCCCCATGTGACGACATACATAGCATAATAATGTGTACAGAACAATTCTGTAATCTTACCCAGTTATGCATGCTAAGATATGACGGCAAATATATATATATATATATATATATATATATATATATATATATATATATATATATATATATATATATATATATATATATATATATATATATATATAATTGATTCACAAATATAAGGAACGTGATGAACGTATAAATTAAGGCAAGTGCCACAAAGGGCAAGTAAAACAACGGAGTGGTTGCTAGGCCTTTCGACACAGTCTGCTAGTAAAGGACCATATGTCGAAAGGCCTAGCAACCGCTCCGTTGTTTCACTTTTCCTTTGTGGCATTTGTCTTTGTTTATATACATATATATATATATATATATATATATATATATATATATATATATATATATATATATATATATATATATATATATATATATATATATATATACACACATATAACCTGTATATGTGTTTGGGTGTATATAAATAGTTCCAAGTAAAAAATTAAGTGTTGACATGAAATTTGCTGCGTTATTTTTCATCATCCAAACTTCAGAAGCCTGTTTGATTGTTACCTAAATATTTGCAACAGACTATTATTATTCCGATCTGATTAGCCTGTGCCTACCTTCACCCTTTAAAAATTTTATTTTTTTATTTTACCAACAAAACTTGACAAATATCAACACTAGTATACAGTTGTCTCTTAAACGTCCCAGGTCTCAATCCTGGTAATATTGAGGGGAGAAAAATGATTCTCTCCATTTAACTGGCCTGTATCAAAACTTTCCACGGGCCTTTGAAGAAGTTTTAATTCAGTTATCTATACACACGACCCTAGAGCCGGCGAAATGAACAGGAAGTTCCCGTCTGTGATGCAAATGACATGTGCATTGAGGCTGAAAGTTTCAATGATCAAAGTTACAACTTTTCTATCTAAGGGTATAATTAGTTTTTTTTCTTTACTGCTTAATTCAAAACCTAATTGATGGTGCCCCGCTGTGACACTATCTAACAACAGAGTAGAATACAGAATTTAGGCCAAAGGCCAAGCTCTGGGACCTATGAGATCATCCAGCTCTAAAAGGGAAATTGTGAATAGCAAGGTTGGAAGTTTAACAGGAGGCAAACCTTTGCAGTTGCACTATGAAACATTGGTTAGGGGAAGGTGGAAAGTAAGACGGAGGAATGGGAATATGAATGGAGGTACAGTAAAAGGAACGAAAGGGGTTGCAGCTATGGGTCTCAGGAAGGCACGCCGCGAAGAACCTTAAGTAATGCCTACGGTGCACCGCATGAGGTGCACTGACGGCACTACCTTCCCTACGGGGGAAAAATGAATAGGTACGAAGCATTAACATGCAGTTTTCGTAACTGATCTGACGTTTTGGAAAGAACTGTTTGTTTATTGTTCCTGGCTAGATATGTAAATCCGCTAAATCAATTTATCATCCAACAGGAGATTTAAAATATTTCCAGTTATGCAAATGCTCGATTGCATAATTAGTGTCCTCAGCCCCATTCTTTGAGTTTGATTCGTTGCAAAAATATTAATTTTTCATCACTTCTTGGTTGCACAACGATATGGAATAAAATTGTCACTTCAAAAGATGGGTGGGGGAGTGTGGATAACTTTAGTGGCTGAAAAAAATACACGTTACTAAAACTTGCAACAGATCTGTGGTGTGAGCGGCAAGATATATAACTACTGTATATATGTTTATCATCTTTTAAAAAACATTATACATATGTACATATATATATATATGCATATATTTTGTATATATATATATATATATATATATATATATATATATATATATATATATATATACATACATACATACATGTGGACATTATATACACAAGGTCAATTACCTTAATGAATCAACAAAAGAAATAAACAGCAAATATGCACAAACCAAAAGAAACAAAAAAAAAAAAGTTAAATATAAAAAAAATAAAGAAAAGAGATAAAAATCCAACCATAGCTTTACCGTATGTGGAGGAATTGAGCCTGATCCGACCGTAGTCTTCTCTGAACCACTTGTAGGAAGGACTTGGAGTTCCGTGGGCGGAGCAGCTGAGGACTGCTTTCATTCCCTCCATCACCCACAATTCCTCGTCCTTGTCCTCCAACACTGGCGGTTCTGGAAGGACAATGAGAAGTTGAGAGGTCATTGTGGCTATTACAATTACATATATAAATACGTATGTATATATGTATATATCAGATATTAGCTTACATGGGAATTCATATTATAATAAGTCCCCCTCACCTAACCTGACAGGATTCGAACCCGTGCCTTTTAGGGTTAGAAGTAGGGAGCCAGTGAGCATATCCACTCAGCCATCAAGAGAGTTCTAAGCTACTTTCAACCATGGTGTAAATTTTCCCATCGAATTGAGGTTCTGGCATAGATACGAAACCAACCTAGATTTTGTTTGTGCCATAAGAGCATAAGCTTATACCCTAATAGGAGTTAACCCATAAGTGGGTATTGCCGTATTACTCCAGGTTCTTGGCAGTGTACCTTCGGCCCCTACCTGCAACCCCTTTCATTCCTATTACTGTACCTCCATTCGCATTCTCTTTCTTCCATCTTACTTTCCTCAACCCTCTCCTAACAGTTGTTTCATAGTGCAACTGCTTTGAGGTTTTCCTCCTGTCACACCTTTCAAACCTTTCTACTGTCAGTTTCAGTTTCAGCGCTGAATGACCTCATAGGTCCAAGCGCTTGGCCTAAATTCTATATGCTATTCTATGAGGATTTGGTACTGAGGAATTCATAGCTAGAAGGAAAGTCGCCCTGCAGATTATCTTTTCGTCCTATAAATCCAAAACCTGGTTAACACAGGGGACATAATTAAAAGATCAGATTCTGGAGTCAACTCCTTTGAGCAGTAGTTTTACTAGTAGTAGTAGTAACAGATAGGACTAGCCTTTGTAACGGCTCCTCCATCCCCGTTTCGATGAACAAACGCTCACGCAATAACAATGAAGGCGACTTCAGTTACACTTTGCACGAAGCGATAACAATGAAACCTCGAGTAAGTATTGCACTCTCATCAGTGTTGCGTGGATTAAGGGCTCGATATCCCATTGCAAATTGATATTAACGTAATGGTTATAGATCCTCCATTTCAGCTTTCGTAATAATCTCTCCGGGTAATATCCCTGCAGTTTATTCGTGCAGTTGGTGTATTTCAAAGTTAATTGCACATGCATAGATGTGTGCCTTTTTTAATGTCAGTATCACTTGCTAATCCTGTCATTTGTTGCTTCATTCTATTTTTTGTTTTTTGCTTTACTCTGTACAAGCATTTGATGACCTTAAACTGGCTTTACAAATCATAGAAACTTTTATTATTATTATTATTATTATTATTATTATTATTATTATTATTATTATTATTATTATTATTATTATTATTATAACAACATGCTTTCTCAGCTCCATTCATTCCCTTACCCGAGCAACATGGCTGGAAGTGAGGCTTTTGTAATCAAACCATTTGCTTGAGCTAACATAACAATGAACGCTTAAGCAGGCATCGCTGCTTGAATGAATTCAGTGCTTATGAAGACGGGATCTCTGTATGAAACCCAGAATGTCTAAAGTCTAGAAAATACACAAACCAGGTCAGTCCTTATGAAACAAGATCTCATTATGAAACCCAGAATGTGTATTGTCTACAGAAACTACACAAACCAGGTCAGTCCTTATGAAGACAGGACCTCTGTATGAAACCCAGAATGCCTAATGTCCACAGAAAGTAAGGAACCCAGGGAAACAATTAAACCCCCTTAGCTCCCGGCGTACCTACGACATTTAAAAACCCGTGGATGGATGTCGGGGGCAGAGTGTTTATGTTGCAAGTGTAGTATCCGTGGTCCTTGATAGTGACGTTGGTGATAGTGAGGATCCAGGTCGACCTCTGCTCTCTCTGCACGGACATCCGGGGGTCCCTGATGATGACAGCTTCGCCCATCGACAGGACGATGTTGGTCACTTTTTTCATCCAAGCCACCTGGTTTGGGAGAAAGAGCAGGTGGCGTGAATTGTAAAAATAATAAGAATAAAGATGATAATATATAGAAACCTCTGTTCCACAGGAAATGGAAAGCCCCCTCTCCAGTATATAGAAAACCCTACTTTGTTGTGAACCGAATGCTCTTCTCTACAGCAAATGGGCAGCCCTGAACTCTAGGAATTGGAAAAACTTGGCAAGAATTTAACGAGCTAGATTTCAGATGGCAAAGAGCGGTACCAATCTACAAGTGTATGGACTACAAAAGAGGTGGCCATTTAGATGCAGTAATATCAAGGACAAAATAAACAGAGCAGAGAGTTTCTAGTAGCACAACAAACATAAATGTGAAAGTTTGGAAAACGGACCTTGTAATCTCCAGGTGTTTGCACAAAACAGGTCAGTCTTGCCGTTTGTCCCACATTGACTGTCACAGTTTGAATCGGCAGGCCATAGTGAGATTCTGCAGAAGGAGAAGAATTAGTCAGGATTCTGATGGAATAGCTACAAAATATACCAGATTTAGAGTAGATTATTCCCTAATCAACCTACGACAATGACCAAGTTACCACAGTGGAGGTACCGTTGTGTGCGATATTGTTTCTTTGCTACCAGCAGCTTAGGCTGATCAATAGCATTTTGCTATTTTGTAGCTGAAGCTGTTCTGACTTTACTTCTGTGTTTTTATTTTTTCTAGCACACTAAAGAGTGGTGTCGTATATGGCCATTACATAAGTACTCCACGGTTTAAGTAAAACAAAACAAGGAAGTTCAAGCGATTCAGTGACTTGTGACAAGCAACTAGATGAAAATTCTTCTTTGCAAGTTTATAGAAAGTTGAAAAATCATAGGAAATGAATTAAACTTGAAACAAAGCCCTGTTTTTCCTGCAAAAATTTGTCTGTGAAAGCAGTAGTGTCACCTAAGATGCACTGCCTACAATTTGCCACTGAGGTGGCAGACATTGATCTGTTGTGTCTGAAGTAAAACTGGAAATTTCAACCTAGTAAACTTTTCAGATAATCAAATTTAGGGCACTTTTTTGGTAATTTATTTCACAGTGACACACTCCTAAGACATTTCTACTCTGACCATATGACCAAAACTACCTCATGGGAAAGGGGATCATGTCACGTTTTCTGGGTACAGTGGCCTTTCCAGAACACTAACCCAGAATTTGTCACCCAGCTGCAACACCTTTCATTCCTTTGATTGCACCTCCATTCATATTCTCATTCACCCTCTCCTAACAATTGTTCCATAGTGCAATTGCTGAAGGTTTTCCTCCAGTTACACCTTTCAGACCTTTTGATTGTCAATTCCTGCTTCAGCGATGAATGACCTCGTAGGTCCCAGCGCTTTGCCTTTGGCCTAAATTCTGTTGTATTCTATTCTATTTTTATCTCTTAAATCCATTTTGGTAGTAATTGCCACTTGATTTAGTTATTGTTTCTGATGACAGCAATTGCTCCCTACCTGTGTTACTGAAATCGTTGATAACAGTGTTTATTCCTTAACTGTCTTTGATATATGTCATGACAGTAACCGCTTGGTGATTATTTGGAAAATGATGGAAGCTGAAATTACCTGGTGATTGTGATTTTGCTTAGATTGTAGAGCTAAGCCTGTTGACTGATATTCCAAAATTTGTCAGCACTTCCTCTTGACAGAGGTTTTCAAAATGTCTGGCATCAATTTGTAGTTTTCTGTAAAAGAAAACTCTTGTGCCGGTTTTGTCTGTCCGTCCGCGCTTTATTCTGTCCGCACTTTTTGCTGTCCGCACTTTTTCTGTCCGCCCTCAGATCTTAAAAACTGCTGAGGCTAGAGGGCTGCAAATTGGTATGTTGATCATCCACCATCCAATCATCAAAAATACAAAATTGCAGCCCTCTAGCCTCCTCAGTAGTTTTTATTTTATTAAGGTTAAAGTTAGCCATAATTGCGCCTCTGGCAACGATATAGGAGAGGCCACCACTGAGCCGTGGTTTAAAGTTTCATTGACGGCGGCTCATACAGCATTATACCGAGACCACCGAAAGATAGATCTATTTTCGGTGGCATTGATTATATATACACATACATTTATATGTATATATACGTATATATATCAATATAATATAAATTTATATATATATATATATATGTATATATATACATATATTTATACACGTATACATGTAGCCCCTGTGGAATTAAGGGATTAGCTTTGATCCTTAATAACAGAACCCAGAGCGGTACAGTAACATAAAAAAAAAATTTTCCTGCCAAGGGAATGTTGGTGGATGGCATCGAGGTTCCTCTTGAATTAGTTTGCCAGACTTTGGTACGATCAAAGTTGGGTGAAGTTCCTGGGATTTCCAAACTCCTGAGGATATTCAACTAATATTATAATAACTTTTAAGTATTCTATCAATTAGATGAAGGTATTTATTCACACAACTTTAGAAAGTATGTAAGAGAGTATTGAATTTATGTATGTATTATGTGTGGACATAATATATGTGTGTATGTATACATATATATAATATATATACTTACATACATACATATATATATTAATGGCTACAAATTTACTCCTGGTATTGCAGCTGTGAGCTGAAATTCCTACCTTACATCTCAGTGGCTTTTTATGCAATATGGTCCTCATTCTCATCATGTCAGTACATCTATCATAACCCATCATGTTAGAGATTTGTTAATTTCTTAGTGATTACCAGAGACCAAATTTCCACAGATAATGGACGTCTTGGAGTGGACATTTTTGTTAGCCCTGTGACGTTCTCAATATCGTTTTGCTTTACCCCCTTCCCTCCCAACACCTATTTGCAATGCATCTTTGCACTTTGCTGGTTATGCAGTTATGATAGGAAAGTTGATTTATGGTGGATGCTAACACAAGCTGTTGTGAAACAGGATGATATGGCTGACAATTCAGTTTGAGAGGAAGAACGGAAACAAATTGCAGGATAGGTAGGTCTGAATGAGCAGTTCCATCACGTTTTGAGAAAATCTTCCCTGGCATAAAGGTTAAAATCAAGGCTTGGCAAATTCCATGGGATGTTCTGATTGGTCAAAAGCCAGAAATGTTGGGAATTACCAAGTTGGCTCCACCATGTGAGGTTAAAGGTCGCTCATGGGCAGCAGAAGCAAGAAACTGGTCATTGCAAAGGTGCCCCATGTCCTAGAGACCATTTACAAATATGAACAGTACCCAAGTCCCCTTTCTCTCCAAGTTATGATGAGAAGAACCAGGCAAATACTGGAGACCAAACATTTACAAATAAGACCAGCACCCAGGTCCCGTTTCTTCCCAAGTTAGGACCAGCAAGAACCAGGCAAAGGCTGCAAGTATCAAATATGTACGGGGATCTACAATTTAGGAAGTTATTCCTCTTAAATAACAAAAATGACTGCTATTTAAAGACTGCACTGAGATGTAATGGGCCATGCCAGTTTACATGATTGTGGAAAGTTACTATACTATTTAGTGACTGCATTTAGGATCTTAGAGAGTCCATATAACTGCTAAAAAGTGACTAAACTACAGTATTTAGCGACTGCATTCCAGATGTTATAGTCCATGCACAATAGTTTAGTTGCCTAAGAGTGACTATACTACATAATGACTGCATTTAGGATCTTGGAGTCCATATAACTATAGTCAGTAACTAGGTTTTGGTGTTCCAGTCCATGTCTCTACTATTTAGTGACTACGTTCAGGATTGCAAAAAAATTTGACCACTATTTAGTGCCTACAGTTAGGATGATTACTCCATGGCTGCTAGTTTAGGTGATTCTACTGTTCAGTAGCTGTATTTAGGGTCTTACAATCCACATGATTGCAAAAAATTGACTACACTATTTAGACAGTTCAGTTCATGCCTGATAATTTGTACTACACTACTTAGTGACTGTATTCAGGATCTTGGAGTCTACATAACTGGGGAAAAATGACTACACTATTTCTGACTGCGACCTTGACGTTACAGTCCATGCGGGTTAGCCTAGCAGTGAAGAAAGCACCTCTCTCCTTACCTCTCAAAAATAAGCTGGTGTCTAGAGCAACCCTTTCGTCTTCCCTTGGGGCGTAACGGCTATGGCTCCTGACACCTGCAAGGGAAAGCACTCTTTAATCTGTCTACTCAGTGCTTGTGGCAACGAAGGTGGTAATGTTAAGTCGTTAAATGGTTTCCCTTTCTTTTCTACTCATGAGAATTCTGTAGTACTTTGCAGGTGATGGCACTCAGGATTTTTTCTGTATGAGTGTATGAGTGTCTGCATATTTTTCATAATAATAATAATAATAATAATAATAATAATAATAATAATAATAATAATAATAATAATAATAATAATAATAATAATAATTCTTTTAACATGCTTTTTTCCCATTTGTATGGGGTAAGCTCGATGCCTTCTTTTGAAGGACTTTGATTTGGCTTTGGGGTAGACTTTGTAGCCTCGATCGGCTGCCCTGCCTGTCATCGCTTAGACCCCGGTAGCGTATGTACATGTATTGTACCAGTCGCCAGCGCCTTTTCTCCCAGCAGCGAGGAGACGTTGCGCAGTTAGGTCGACAGTCGAGACGTGTGAGGTGTCTGTTATGTTTTTTAGAAGATGTTGGAGTGGCTTTGTTTGTGTGTGTGTATTAGTCTGTAACACCCATTTGCTTTTAAGCAAACCTATCCTTTGATTACATACATAATCCCGGAGTGTCTACACGGATAGCAAAGTGTTCGCCCCTCTGACCAGTCGGTGCGGGTTTGAACCCGTGCCACTGACCTCTAAGAAGTCCGAGGCTGCTGCTCCAACCGACTTGGCCATCGAGGCTCTAATAACAATAATAATAATAATAATAATAATAATAATAATAATAATAATAATAATAATAATAATAATAATAATAACAATAATAATAATAAAATACAAAATCCACATTTATGTAAAGTACTGTATTTACAAATAATAAAATGAATTCCAGGAATTCATTTTATTATTTGTAAATACAGTACTTTACATAAATGTGGATTTTGTATTTTATAAACATATTCACGGGATTGTGAAGAAGATTTGCAATAACAATAATAATAATAATGATGTGTTCAGAGACCACAAACTCTGCCAATGGCCAAGATCTCTCTCTTCTAAATGCTCCGCTAACCAAAAGTCTCCTCGTCCAGAGTGGAGATTACTCTCAAAGTCGCCTGATTTGTAGGCATGATTATGTCCGCCTCTGGTTGAATTTTCGTAGAAATCCCCACTTGTTTTATTGCATAATTCAGCTAAAAGACAGTCGAACAGACCTACCAGCCTCTCATCTAACTCCGTTGATGATAATGGGAGTTTTTAAACTCAGGTTTCTTAGAGATTTATTCTTTGGAAGCCTGAATTTCAAGTCAGTAGCCCTTGTGGGCTTGTTCCATGTGAATAGGGTTCATTTTCTGAATAATAATAATAATAATAATAATAATAATAATAATAATAATAATAATAATAATAATAATAATAAAGGTGATTGTAAAGCATCTAGGAGGCTGGCCCATAACATTACTGAGTGTATCAGGGAAGATGTGTGATATGATTTTGTTTTAAGAAAATGGTACAAGTGACAGAAAGGTTGATAGGTGAAGAGCAGTGGTTTTAGACAGGGAAGAGGGTGTCAGGATCTAGTGTGTGTTGTGAAATATTTATGTGAGCAGTTGGAGAGCAAATAAAAAGAAAAGGACATGAGAAGGATTAAAAGGGTGAGAAATGCAGAGAGAAGAGTGTTTTCAGATGGTTCAGTCATGTGGAGAGATTGAGGGAAAAAGAGTGCATAATTCAAGATACTAGAGTACCATAAGTGATGGTATAAATAAGAAGTCTGGCACACTATTAATGAGCTTTCTAGGCAGTTGTCCATTAATTGCCTCATACGGTTTCTGCAGGGGGTTTCATATATGTGCAAAGTTACAGATAAACAGATAAGATAATGAATCAGTTTCTATATATATATATACACACATACATATAATGTGTGTATAAATACATACACACATACATATGTATATTGTATATATATACATAACATTAACACAAAGCTATGTACAAATATCACGACTATAGATCAAAAGACTTTCCTAATTGTTTATAGATTCGGAAAGCCCGCAACATACCAGCAAGTTTTACAAAACCCATAAAAAAACTGGGCGGAATATCAAAGCTGGGAAAATCCCGAGGCTTTCTGTCTTCAAGCAACGCATGAGGGGAAAATATACCACTTTCTGTACGAAAACACAAACAAACTCAGCACCAGGGGCAGAATTACAGCCTCGCACGTATCAGAAATTCCAATTTTCCTCTTCTACATTTTTGTGGTAAATATGTTTCTTTTGCGAAGGTAAACAAGATGAGACAATAGTCTTGTTTTGACAACAACTGCTTCTGAGGAGTCCAATTTTTTCCTCATACATTTGTAATCTCTGTTTCTGCGTCTCTCCCTACAATGGTGACGCCTGTGTCTGTATATGTCTGTGTTTAACTGAAATATAAATTAAGGACGAAGGCCAATCGCTGGGACCTATGTGGCCATTCAGCAGTGAAACGGATATTGAGAGTCAAAAGGTTTGAAAGGTGTAACAGGAGGATGAACGCTATGAAACCATTGTTAGGAGAGGGTTGAAGAAGAAAGAATATGAATAAGAACGGAGGTACAGTAAAAGCAGTGAAAGAGATTGCAGCTAGGGGCCGAAGAAGCTGCAAAGACCTACAGTGCCCTACAGTGCCCTAAGGGCGTGTGTGTGTTTAGCAGAACATCTCAAGAATGGGTGAAGAAATCAGGTGGACCATCTCGACATTTCATTGTATCCACAGCGCTCAAACTTCATAATGAATTTGCCAACCACGTATTAGTTAGAAGTGTTCATTTAGTCACGCCTGGTGTCCGTTCTCGATCTCTGTCTGTAAAAATAAACTTTATTTCCAAATTGACGACAAAATAGAGATTGAAAATGTCGAAAATTTCTACATTTACCAGAAGTCTATACTGCAGAGCAATTAGCATCCACAGCATGTATTGTTTGCCACTCTTTCCTGTTTAGCTAGTAAGAAAAAGAGCAAAAAAAACCAATTTAACCTCAAGTTTAATCAGAGGGACGGCACGAAAGTTAAATGCCTGGCCGTTTCATTGCCTAGTTTTAAGGTCAACGAAGCTGTTATTGCGAGCTCGGGCACTGGAACGGGAAAATGTTCGGTTCGTTAGCGAATGTTGTTATTTTTCCCAGGAGTCAATTTGGTGCCTCGGGTCTACAATAGAAAATACAGGTCATCTTTTCAGTTCGGTTTTTGCCGCTGTTTAACTTTCCCCCTTCTCTGGTGTTCAGGTGATAATCAACGCCTGATCGAACTGGCGGGACAGTTTGAGAGAAGTTTTTCGAGGGAGCGAGTTGAAAGTTTACAGCAGCGAGAGCGAGTGAGGTTATTTGGGGGTTAATGGAAAGTTGGAAGAATGAGTGAGGTTATTTGGGGGTTAATGGAAAAGTAGGAGTGAGTGAGGTTATTTTGGGGGTTAATGGAAAGTTGGAGGAATGAGTGAGGTTATTTTGGGTGTTAATGGAAAGTTGGAGGAATGAGGGAGGTTATTTTGGGGTAAATGGAAAGTTGAAGGAATGAGTGAGGTTATTTGGGGGTTAATGGAAAGTTGGAGGAATGAGTAAGGTTATTTTGCGAGTTAATGGAAAGTTGGAAGAATGAGTGAGGTTATTTGGGGGTTAATGGAAAGTTGGAGGAATGAGTGAGGTTATTTTGGGGTTAATGGAAAGTTGGAGGAATGAGTGAGGTTATTTGGGGGTTAATGGAAAGTTGGAAGAATGAGTAAGGTTATTTGGGGGTCAATGGAAAGTTGGAGGAATGAGTGAGTTTATTTGGGGGTTAATGGAAAGTTGGAGGAATGAGTGAGGTTATTTGGGGGTAAATGTTAAGTTGGAGGAATGAGTGAGGTTATTTTTGGGGTTAATTGAAAGTTGGAAGAATGAGTGAGGTTATTTGGGGGTTAATTGAAAGTTGGAGGAATGAGTGAGGTTATTTTGGGTGTTAATGGAAAGTTGGAGGAATGAGTGAGGTTATTTGGGGGTTAATGGAAAGTTGGAGGAATGAGTGAGGTTATTTTGGGGTTAATGGAAAGTTGGAGGAATGAGTGAGGTTATTTGGGGGTTAATGGAAAGTTGGAGGAATGAGTGAGGTTATTTTGGGGGTTAATGGACAGTTGGAGGAATGAGTGAGGTTATTTGGGGGTTAATGGAAAGTTGGAGGAATGAGTGAGGTTATTTTGGGTGTTAATGGAAAGTTGGAGGAATGAGTGAGGTTATTTTGGGGGTTAATGGAAAGTTGGAGGAATGAGTGAGGTTATTTGGGGGTTAATGGACAGTTGGAGGAATGAGTGAGGTTATTTTGGGGGTTAATGGAAAGTTGGAGGAATGAGTGAGGTTATTTGGGGGTTAATGGAAAGTTGAAGGAATGAGTGAGGTTATTTGGGGGTTAATGGAAAGTTGGAGGAATGAGTGAGGTTATTTGGTGTTAATGGAAAGCTGGAGGAATGAGTGAGGTTATATGGGGGTTAATGGAAAGCTGGAGGAATGAGTGAGGTTATATGGGGTTAATGGAAAGTTGGAGGAATGAGTGAGGTTTTTTGGGGGTTAATGGAAAGTTGGAGGAATGAGTGAGGTTATTTTTGGGGTTAATTGAAAGTTGGAGGAATGAGTGAGGTTATATGAGGGTTAATGGAAAGTTGAAGGAATGAGTGAGGTTATTTGGGGGTTAATGGAAAGTTGGAGGAATGAGTGAGGTTATTTGGGGTTAATGGAAAGCTGGAGGAATGAGTGAGGTTATTTGGGGGTTAATGGAAAGCTGGAGGAATGAGTGAGGTTATATGGGGTTAATGGAAAGTTGGAGGAATGAGTGAGGTTATTTGGGGGTTAATGGAAAGCTGGAGGAATGAGTGAGGTTATTTGGGGGTTAGTGGAAAGTTGGAGGAATGAGTGAGGCTATTTGGGGGTTAATGGAAAGTTGGAGGAATGAGTGAGGTTATTTGGGGGTTAATGGAAAGTTGAAGGAATGAGTGAGGTTATTTTGGGGGTTAATGGAAACTTGAAGGAATGAGTGAATTTATATGGGGGTTAATGGAAAGTTGGAAGAATGAGTGAGGTTATTTGGGGGTTAATGGAAAGTTGGAGGAATGAGTGAGGTTATTTGGGGATTAATGGAAAGTTGAAGGAATGAGTGAGGTTATTTTGGGGGTTAATGGAAACTTGAAGGAATGAGTGAGGTTATATGGGGGTTAATGGAAAGTTGGAGGAATGAGTGAGGTTATTTTGCGGGTTAATGGAAAGTTGAAGGAATGAGTGAGGTTATTTTGGGGGTTAATGGAAAGTTGGAGGAATGAGTGAGGTTATATGGGGGTTAATGGAAAGTTGGAGGAATACATGAATATTGAAATTTCAAAAACAGAAAGGGATTTGTGTCATAGTTTCATTTTTTTGGATATTATTATTATTATTATTATTATTATTATTATTATTATTATTATTATTATTATTATTATTATTATTATTATTATTCAGAAGATGAAGAACCCTATTCATATGGAACAAACCCACCAAAGTGGCCACTGACTTGAAATTCAAGGAGCTTCCAAAGAATATTATGGTGTCCATTCGAAAGAAGTTACAGAAAATAATAGGAAATACAGAAAGTGGAGATAAGTTATTAACAAAACAGATAAACCAACAAATTAATAAATCAGTTATTAGCGAAACAGATAAATTAATAACTAAATAGATAAATAAATAGATCAATAATAAACGTGACAGGCAGAAAGAATTTGACTTGACAGCACCCTTGTGCCGACTTTTCCTCATCGACTTTGAATCGGTCGTATAAGTTTTGAAGCTTATCAGTTTAAATATTGATTTTTTTATTACTATAGCAACAAAATACAAGGAAAAAATGCTTATGAAACTTGTTCCGTAATAGAAAAATACTCGTAAAACTTCAAAGTCTTCAACAGAGTAGCAACGCCTTTTACAAAATCCTAAGTAAGAGCCGAAATTCACAGCATTTTTGAATTGACTGGAATACAGAATCCAGGCCCAAGGTCAAGCGCTGGGGCCTATGGGGTTATTCAGCGCTGAAAAGGAAACTGAGAGTTAAAAGGTTTGAAAGGTTCAACAGGAGGAAAACCTCAAAGCAGTTGCACTATGAGTCAGTTGTTAGGAAAGGGTTGAGGAAAGTTAAGATGGAGGAAAGAGAATATGAACGGAGGTACAGTTAAAGGAATGAAAGGCACTAACCCCCTGCGGGAGCTGTATTTTGCAGCAAATAGGCCTACTGTAAGCACTCGGTTAGCACTAGCCGAAAGGAGTAATCATTTTGCTCGTAGGAATCTACATGACCTGCAATGAACGCAATATTTATCTAAAGTCTAGGCCTATATGCCTCTTGTCCCGAAGGAGATTTCATAGTTATTTCCTCACTTAGAGAGAGAGAGAGAGAGAGAGAGAGAGAGAGAGAGAGAGAGAGAGAGAGAGAGAGAGAGAAATTTTAGGCAAGTATGCCAAGCACTGGGCAACTAAGGCCATTCAGCGCCAGAGAGAGAGAGAGAGAGAGAGAGAGAGAGAGAGAGAGAGAGAGAGAGAGAGAGAGAGAGAGAGAGAGAGAGATTTTAGGCAAGTATGCCAAGCACTGGGCAACTAAGGCCATTCAGCGCCAGAGAGAGAGAGAGAGAGAGAAAGAGAGAGAGATGATCTTTTACGAGATGATAATCGTTAGAAAAAAAATCGAACGCAGCGAAATCATAGAGAGAGAGAGAGAGAGAGAGAGAGAGAGAGAGAGAGAGAGAGAGAGAGAGAGAATGATCTGATCTTTTACAAGCTGAAATTCGTTTGAAAAAAACTAAACATTACAACGCAGCGAAATCAAACACACACACAGAGAGAGAGAGAGAGAGAGAGAGAGAGAGAGAGAGAGAGAGAGAGAGAGAGAGAGAGAGAGAAACGGAACATTTCAACGCAGCGAAATCCGACAGGCAGCTTGTTTCAACATTCACCTGAAACAAAAGCGTCATTTTACCCAGAAATTCGTACTGGAATTTTCCACGGGATTAGCCCTGATTACGTATGCAGCCTCAAATTATATATATAAAAAGAATAAAGGAACACTTTGCAAAGTAACAGCAGAGAAAAGACGCAGAAGAGAATTATATTCTCTGCATGACGTCAGCAGTACGTAATGGCTGACATTCATGCATAATAAGTCATCTCGGAGTTTGCCGTGAACTTTAGTTCAGTCAAGGTTACGTCTGAGTCTGTGAATTTCTGCTTCCTTGATCAGACTTTGTCTGTGTGAATCTTTTTAGCTTTCTCTGGTGAATTCTGTTTACAAAGGCACTTGACTGTAGGCCTGGGCTTTGTAAATTAGGCCGTTAATATTCTTTTTTAATTATGTTCATCTGTTTATTAATTTTTTTATATTTTTCTCCTTAAGAATTGAGGTATCATATTTCTGTAATTCCCGTTATCTCTTCATAATTCTTTTGAATGAACACCATAATATTCTTTGGGAGCTTGAATTTCAAGTCAGTGGCCCCTGTGGTGGGCTTGTTCCATATGAATAGGGTTCATCTTCTCAATAATAATAATAATAATAATAATAATAATAATAATAATAATAATAATAATAATATTCTTTGGAAACTTGAAGTTCAAGTTAATAGCTCCCTTGGTGGGATTGTTCCACATGAATAGGTTTCATCTTCTCAGTAATAATAATAATAATAATAATAATAATAATAATAATAATAATAATAATAATAATAATAATCTTTGGAAGCTTGAAGTTCAAGTTAATTGCTTCCTTGGTGCGATTGCTCTATGTGAATAGGGTTCATCTTCTCAATAATAATAATAATAATAATAATAATAATAATAATAATAATAATAATAATAATAATAATAATAATAATAATAATCTTTGGAAGTTTTAATTTCAAATTAATAGCTTCCTTGGTGGAATTGTTCCGCATGAATATGTTTCATTTTTCAATAATAATAATAATAATAATAATAATAATAATAATAATAATAATAATAATAATAATAATAATAATATCCTTTGGAAGCTTGAATTTCAAGTTAATAGCTTCCTTGGTGGGGTTGTTGCATATGAATAGGGTTTAATAATACTAATAATGAACAGAAGTCTACCTATACAAGTAAAACTAATACTGTTGTCATCATCTCTCATAAATACATCTTGTCCACGAAGACACTTGCTTGTAGCTTTAGGCTTCATAAACAAGGCTTATAGTATTCGTGAACATTAGGCTGCCTATACAAGCAAGTACTAATAATATTAGCATCATTTCTCATAAATATTTCATTATTTCTCCTTGTATTTTTCCTTCTCTGAGTCCTCGTTTACAGAGAGACTCTTCAGCAACTTCTTGAATCCCCCTACACACACACACTACCTTTCTAGTCGCCCTCCCTTACTAGTCCGTTCTCTCCACATGACCGAGCCGTCTCTAAATACTCAGATCCATTCTTTCAACTATGCTACCTTTCTTGACAGTTCTGTCTGTCACCAAATCTTTCGCCCTGTCAGTTTTTCTGAAGCACAACACCAGCTTCAGCCTTTTTTCATCTTTCATTTGCACTGGACAGCCACATTTCATTTCCATAAAGGAAAGTTGGCTCAACAGTCATGGTTTTTATAGGCAGTTCGAGTCCTTCCTTTTTAACACACACTCACATATATATGTATGTATATATAAATATATATATATATATATATATATATATATATATATATATAAAGTTATATATATTATTATTTATATTACGTATACACACATGCATACATATACATATTTATGTGTGCGTGTGTATAAACACACACGTATATATGTGTCAGTATGTATGAATGTGTATACACATACATATACATATACTTTGCATAATCTTAGATTTGATTTTTCACAAAATGTATACATGTATGTTTTTATATATTATAATATATACTATATACATACATATATAACATATATATTGTATACATAATGTATAAAAACAAATATATATACACACGAACAGTATATATATACTATACACACGTATTTATGTGTGTGTATGGTACACATAAGTGTATGACATACACACATACGCACAAACAGGTGCCATCTTTACGCAATACAGATATAGGCTAGGCCTACAGACATGGACAGACGATATCAATCACTCTACTATGAGTCTATCACATCAACATCAACATCAACATCACTTCAACATCCCAAAATCACATCACATCACTCACCAGAGAGCGAGTTGACACTGCAGGAAATGACAAACAGGGCTGTCATCCACTTTAAGCTCATCATGGCATCTCAAGAACCGTTTCTGTGGAATCACCCAACTGTCAGCTGTTTAAACTGAGCCTCTAGGAACTGGCGAGTCAGCTCTTTTTTAAATTTAAAACACTGCAAGAATGACGGTTATATTATAATCTCTTATCTGGTGTGATGGAATTATACAATTATATAATTTTAGATTTATTTCAAATTATGAATTGGTTTCCATTTTACTCCACTGATAGGTCTCTAGGCTATTCCATGGACATATCTCATATCTGCTGTGATGGAATTATACAATTATATAATTTCAGATCCATTTCCAACATTGAATCATTTTCCAACAATTAGATAACTCCAGATCTGTTTCCAGTACTTAACGGATAGGCCTATATCTCTTATCTGCTGTGATGGAGTTATACAATTGTATCATTTCAGATCCATTTCCAACATTGAATCATTTTCAAACAATTATATAATTTCAGATCTGTTTCCAACATTGGATCATTTTCCAACAATTATATAAATTCAGATCTGGTTCCAACATTGAATCATTTTCCAACAATTATATAATTTCAGATCTGTTCCCAACATTGAATAATTTTCCAACAATTATATAATTTCAGATCCATTTCCAACATTGAATCATTTTCCAACAATTATATAATTTCAGATCTGTTTCCAACACTGAATCATTTTCCAACAATTATATAACTTCAGATCTGTTTCCAACATTGATTAATTTTCCAACAATTATATATATCATACCAGATCTGTTTCCAACACTGAATAATTTTCCAACAATTATACAACTTCAGATCTGTTTCCAACAGTGAATCATTTCCCAACAATTATATAATTTCAGATCCATTTCCAACATTGAATCATTTTCCAACATATAATTTCAGATCCATTTCCAACATTGAATCATTTTCCAACAATTATATAACTTCAGATCTGTTTCCAATACTGAATCATTTCCCAACAATTACATAACTTCAGATCTGTTTCCAACATTGAATCATTTTCCAACAATTACATAACTTCAGATCTGGTTCCAACATTGATTCATTTTCCATTTTACGCTTCATATAGGCCTAGGCTACTCAAGTTCTTAATTCCCTTTATTTTCTTGTATTGAATTATTTCAGTCCAGACTTATTTCCAGCTCTTAATCAGTTCTCCATTCTACTCTTCGAATAGGCCTATGCTACTCCAGTTCTATTTAATTTTCTCTTACTGAAAAATGCACAAAAGAATCTGCAGTTTACCGATGACGAGGTAAATAGTTGATAGTATTACATCTATACATTTGTAAGGAGCTGGGTAAACACTTCAGGGTATAAAACCATTGATTTTAAAAACTGTTAATTTTAGAAACCATTAATTTTAAAAACCATTTGAAATCCTCAACGTTTCCTTTGAAAACCCAAACGTTTCCTTAGACTTGTTTCTTAGCTTCTTAGATATATATGTGAATATTTATTTATTTGAATGGGGATTCCAGTAAGCTGATAAAAAATTGGAAGACTGTAATTCATATATATATATATATATATATATATATATATATATATATATATATATATATATATATATATACACACATATGCATAGATATATAAAATATATATACAAACAAATATATATATATATATATATATATATATATATATATATATATATATATATATATATATATATATATTAAAATGTTCCTGCGTGTAAATGTTTGCACATGCATTGTATGCAAACGTCGATATATTTGTTTGCATTCCCTTAACGTTTTTAAACGTAAATTTGAATAATTTTTTTCATATATATTCCAATGAGTCATTTTCTGTTTGCAAGCATTGTTAAATAAAATTGGAACTGAGCATATATATATATATATATATATATATATATATATATATATATATATATATATATATATATATATATATATATATACATGGGTTATTTTTCTATTTGCAATTCATGTAAAATAACATTTGAAAATATTTTCCTTTTTCACAGATGTCTATTTTACATTAAATATTTAATTGGACACTTTCTTAACACACATTAGTATTAAAATTACTTTTCTCATATTAATTTTAGTATTAAAATTACTTTTCTCATATTAATATTAAAATTACTTTTCTCATAATAATAACATTACGTTTCTCATACTAATTTTAATATTAAAATTACTCTCCTCATATTAATTTTAATATTAAAATTACTACTTTTATCACATTAATATTAAAATTACTACTTTTCTCATATTAATATTAAAATTACTTTTCTCGTATTAATATTAAAATTACTTTTCTCATATTAATATTAAAATTACTTTTCTCATATTAATATTAAAATTACTTTTCTCATATTAATATTAAAATTTCTTTTCTCGGTCGAAAATAGTATTCACACCGACGCGGAGACAACAGATCGGCGATCCTCTCCCTTCCGTGGTTCAACATTCACTGAGACTCGGTCGGTACTGACTCTACTGAGTCTGCTGTAATACGAGAAAGCCCTGGGGATGGTGGGGGGGGGGGGTTACCTCTTCTTATGTTCCCGGGGGGGGGGGTGGGATTCTTCCAGCTGACTAGGTCCCAGGATCGACCGCTAACCCATTCAGATAGTTTATTATTATTATTATTATTATTATTATTATTATTATTATTGTAGGTTCAACTTTGACTTTAGGGGGATATTAAGCTGTCGGCGCTCATGTTAGTTTATCAGCAACATGGCAGTTCATGTTGGCTTTAAAATTATGAGGGCGGATGTTTTTCAAATGCTCTTACCTTTCTACTTTAAAATCAACATCTTCCGATGTTGGTTACTGTACTCTCTCTCTCTCTCTCTCTCTCTCTCTCTCTCTCTCTCTCTCACATCTAGCTGATATTTCTTGCAATTCTTGAATTGTAGTGTGGTAAAAGTGTATGTGGTAGATTTCTCTCTCTCTCTCTCTCTCTCTCTCTCTCTCTCTCTCTCATCCAGTCTAAGCTAGCTGACATTTCTTGTAATTCTTTTATTGCAGAGTGGTAAAACGCTATGTGACACAGATCTCTCTCTCTCTCTCTCTCTCTCTCTCTCTCTCTCTCTCTCTCTCTCTCTCTCTCTCTCTCTCTCATTTGATTCCAACATTATAAAAGCAGGAACCACTTTTTCGAGTCAAGAAGAATAGCAATGCAATTACGCTGTAGGCCTATGACCCCCAGGTCGTTGTAAACTGACCTGACATTACCATTCTTGATAAACCTGAGCTGAAGTTGACCTTCTGTATGTTAAGTATGCTGCATATAATCAAAGGCATCTCCTCAGAATGGCAAGGGGGGGACCTTTAGGAAAACGAGAAACTTCAGGACAAGACTGACGCATTAGTCTTGTAGGGATACGAAGTCAGTCTACATTCCAGTATACAGGAGGTCGTCACACTGCTAGTAATTTGGGTACATGTAGATCTCTTGCAGTCTTTGAGGAAACAAAAGTTATTAGTTAGCATGAACTGTAGACATGAACGCTTGGGTAGAAGCAACTGGATTCCAAGTGTTGACCACAGAGGGCGTTCTATTGATCCTGGTTCCTATTTAACTTTAAACAGTTTTACTTTATAGCTTTTCTCTTTCGTATGGTTAATCCGTTAATTCAAATGACACTGAGTTCCCTTGTTATTGTGTTTAAGTTGCGGTGAAGATAATGCCTCTTCTTGCAACAAATGTAGAGGAGACCAGAGCTATAATACAGGAGACTAGAGCCACGTTATCTAGACTCTAAATTATGCGACTTTAGTTTTGTCTTGCTCTAAATTTTAAAGCAACTTTACAAAAGGTTCGAACTGAAAACCTTGGGAAATATGTTTGAAATTGCAAATTTGAGTGCAAGATAAAAATATGAACTATGAAAAGAGGGCTTCATACCACAGAGAGCAACAGTTGTGTTAGAGAATCTCATACAGATTAATTGAAGTAATTTTTGTACGTGCTTGGATAGAGACCCCTCACTAATTTGGGGGAGCACAGACAGCCGTTGGCGACCTCTGTTTGTAGATACGTGAAATCAGGGTCTAGAGAGTATACTCTCTAGACGTTGCGTGAAATGACTGCTAGTCAGTTGATTGCAGGTAAATTTAGCAAAATTTAGTCTTCCAGCACAAACGTCTGTTGATGCTTCCACCTCTTTCGACCTCGAATAGATGGACAGATTAGAATAGAATTTAGGCCAAAGGCCAATAGGCTAGCTGGGACATATGAGGTCATAAATTTCAAGGAAATTTTAACACTATCAAAGTTCCACTGTGATTTTTACTTCGCAAGCTTTGGCGCAACAAGTGCTCCAACCAAAATTCCCCGTAGAGTGGTAGTGCCGTCAGTGCACCTCATGCGGTGCACTGTAGGCATTACTTAAAGGTCTCTGCAGCGTCCCTTCGGCCCCTAGCTGCAATCCCTTTCATTCCTTTTACTGTACCTCCGTTCATAATCTTTCTTCTGACGTTCTTCAACCTTCTCCTAACAATCGATTCATAGTGCAACTGCTTTGAGGTTTTCCTCCTGTTACACCTTTTAAATCTTTTTACTCTCAATTTCCCTTTCAGCATTGAATTATCTCGTAGGTCCCAGCGCTTGACCTTTGGCCTAAGTTCTCTATTCTGTTCTATTCTGCAACCACAGTTGTCATACAAGCATTTTTATGTTGATATTTAAAAAAATATTTAGTTCTAATTCAGTAACCAGTGATGGGACGACTTCCATCACCTGGCAAGCACTGAATTCATTCATTTTCTCTCCTGACTTGAACTTCACAAGCAATTCCTATTCAGTTTTATTATCTTCAGACATCGACAGATATTTTCGTACTCTACCACTGCGTGTTAATGCTTTGGCATCTTGTTCGTAGGAAGCACTGTATTTTTCAATCATTTTTCCAGTTATATTTTAATACTCATTTAAGGTCTGTGTTGTTGTGGTTGCAATGTTTCTTCGTGTTTTGAT
Organism: Macrobrachium rosenbergii; assembly: GCA_039081455.1. NCBI lineage: Eukaryota > Metazoa > Arthropoda > Malacostraca > Decapoda > Palaemonidae > Macrobrachium > Macrobrachium rosenbergii. The sequence continues at coordinate 996,183 of JANJGK010000049.1, forward strand.
TATCTTACAGAGTTTTGCTCTTTTCTGTCCGTTCATTCTGCCCTGCATGTTATTACATACAAGAGAATCCTGGTTTTGAGAAGTGGTCTGGCATCAGGGATTATTCTATTAAGCAAAGAATCCCTCTGACTTTCAGTCAAAGCTTCCCATCCTTTGCAGCCATTCATGAAGGCTGAGTATCAGATCAGACCATCATTGGAAAAGATACACAAAACCTTACTGAAAATATTTACTCACCAGGTACCATCAGATGATTTTGCTTTCAAGAAACATGACAAGGGGACAGCTTGGATTGAACGGGATATTTAAAATCAAAACACTCACTGCTTTGCAAGGCGTATCACAGAGAGGGACCATACTGGAAAAGTGCTGATCAGGCATTTTTTTTCTGGTGTTCAGCCTCTGATCCACTTGCCAATTCATTTTGATTGTTAAGATTGGTGACCTTTTTTGCATCTGGGGAGCAAATAACTACTCCTGGTATCTCATTTGCTAATCCAACAATCCTGTCACTAGAAAGACTATCTAACAAGGATTGCTTCTAAAGCACTGAACACCGAAAAAGATAAGTTTAGGATTACTAAACATCAGTGGATGGATTTAAATATACATAGCTTTGGTCATCTGAATCACCAAGTTTCTACATATCAACCTTGTGTTTAACATAACCGACTGGAACAAGGTGACTCAGATGTAAGGTTAGATCTAAATGTTATCACAGGTCAATAACAAGAGCCCTCAATCTATTTTGCAAGTTTAACCACAAATACATGAGATATCCTGCTTTTGTCTACAGCTGAAAACCATCTGATGTCAAAAGGGTTAATCACAAAAAAAAAAAATGAGATGTGGAACAATAGTGTGCACAGTGGCAGTTTCAAATACTATGAAGAAGGTGTGACAAAGGTCAGCATCAAATTACAGATAAGAAGCAACATCTTTTATTGGTAAATTTGAACAATACTACCATGACCTTCAGGCATTAGGAAAGATGCTACCAGCGTTAGAATCATGAATCAGCTTAACAAACAAACTTAACTGGTTTAGTACAATATAAAAACAGTTTCAATGGAACACTACATAGTGGATGGCAAGGTGTAAAGATATGGGTTCAGGCTATAAAAATATAAAATTGTTTCTTTTGTGATGGATGCATGATAATGAGTGAAAATACAGAATTTTTGACGTACAAAAATGAAAAGCTATTCCAAGCAATAAAATGCTTTAGGCTAAGATACTTCAGAGAAGGACTAGAAATAGAAAAATGCAATGGAATGCATCAAAAACACCGATTTGTCCAATATTAGTTTTTTAAAGGCTGACAAAGTGCATTTTATCCACAGTTTTTACCACGTGGGAGGGCAGTGCCGTCACTGCACCTCACACGCGGGGCATTGTAGGCATTACTGAAGGTTCTTGGCAGCGTCTCTTAGGCCCCTAGCTGCGACCCATTTCATTCCTTTCACTGTACCTCCGTTCATATACTCTCTCTCCCATCTTACTTTCCTCGACCCTCTCCTATCAATTATTTCAAAGTGCAACTGCAAGGTTTTCCTCCTGTTACACCCTTGTAACCTTTCTCTCAATTTTCCTTTCAGCGCTGAATGACCTTATCATAGGTCCCAGTGCTTGGTCTTTGGCCTAAATTGTATATATCATTCCATTCTACGATTTTAAAAAATTGTCTCATTTAATTTTCTTGGACTGTTTGCACTTTTCTAACTTGACACTCGCCATTGACCCTGACGTCGACCGAGCCATTCAGTCCCTTGATGCACGTCAGATTGTCAGTCTTGTAATTGAAGTGGGTGATGCTTTCCTCTTCTTCAAGGTAAGAAGCGAGATTCCAGGAATCCAGAGCCAAGGCGAAGCAGGAGGAATTCACACAGTGGTTGCTGTAATAGACGCGGTCATCGAAGCCGAGGAGCCTCATTGCTACCTCATCAGTGAGCGCGATGGATTTGTCAAAACCTGAGAGTTGGGGGTAGTACCACCTCCGGAACTTTTCTCTGTACTCGGAGGGGGAATTCAGATAGATTTTTCTCTTCTGCAGCTGCTTGAGGAGCACAAACACGCCCTCCGGAGTGAGGGAAGTGTTGTCCAGGTGAATTCCGGAATAGCAGTCGTGAATGTTGCCCAGAAGATTGGCCAGCTTGGAAACGCTCGAGTCGTCTAGTCCTTGGAGATGGACGTCTAGCAGGGGCACAGTAGTTTTGGGTATGCTACACACGTCTTCGTCTAAAACGCAGAAGTCAAACTTGATCTCTAACCACAGTAACGAGGGTAGGCTCTCAGGAGCTTTTAAAACCGCCAACAAATTCTCCAAGTCAAGAACGCGGAGCTTTAAGAAAACTAAGTAGCTGAATGCTACCTGAGAAACCATTTCTTTAATGATCTTGCTTGACAAACATCCTTTAACTAGATCGATGCGGGCCTTCGTATTAGCAGAGAAGAACGATTTTGCGATTTTATCCATTTTGTTTTTATCTCCATACTCAAACTGACCGCTGCTATCAAGCCAGACGAAAATATCTACCCTGCACAAAAAGGTTATCACTTCAAACAACTCGCAATAAGGCTTGAGCTTTTCGACATTCAAGAAAATCCGAGTTGGAGCCACGTGGAAGAGCAGCGTTCTAATTGGAATGAGCTGAACATCTCCAGCGTCAATATTCCACTCGTCAGGGTATTCTGAAAAGTCTACAATGAACTCGACGAGCCTAGATAATCCTTTCACCTCCCCGACAAGGTCGAGATTGAAGTACAGATCGTCGCTGCTGTCTTCTGTGTAGTTGACAACAGCGTTAATCACTCTCCTTTCATGCAGCATTGAAATCCATTTGAAGTCGGGGATTTTTAATAACAGCCCCACCATAAACAGCGCCATGTAGTATGGGCATTTTACCCCTTCCAGAATGGAGTTTAGCTGCTTTCCTTCAATCACCTGGTGCACAACATACCAAGCGGCCAAAAATTCTTGTTGCACTTTATGGAGGACACTAAGCTCACCGCAGTGTCTGCCACGATGAATATACCTCTGTTTGAAGACAGAAGACATCACCCTTCGACTTGAGACTGACATGAAAACGTTGCTCGTTTCAAGTTCGAGTTGTTTCATGTAGGATTTTTCAAACCTGCTGTTATCCTTCATGGACTGGAGGGCTTTCAATCCAGCAGTTAACAACCAATTTCTTATCTTCACATTGTCAGCAATTTCTAAGCCGTTCTGCATAACCTTGTCTATTTTCCACGTCGTAACGGCCCAGAGCAAATCGGCACAAGTTGTAACGTCACTAAATATTTCTTCAGAGTCGGTCCAGGCTTCACATAACTCTACCAGTGCGACTGGGTGTTTTAAAACTACCTCTAACCTACACATATTGGTCTTTAAAAACTGTTTTAAAAACTTATAACAGTCTGGTTTTTTGTGACCTATCACCTGCTCGCATGAGAGGATGATCTGTTCCCGACCCAACCCGCAAACTTCCAACCTGTCACAAATGTGGCCCGTCCAAGTTCTTTCCAATTCGTTAAAATGGGCTCCTCTAGACGTCGTCAGCACAGCTTCCACTCTATCTGATTTGTGTAGTATAGAGTCCAGTTCTTCCTTGTGGTTTGGCAACAGTTCCTCTACATCGTCCACAACCAGCAAGATGCGGGACTCAACAACCCACTTCTGTACCTCATTTGCTCCATAAACTGTCGTACATAGTGGGAGCATGCTGAACATCAGGTCATTCTGCTGGCAACTTGAAAGTAACCCAGATAATAAGATGACAGCATCATAGTCATCAATACCTGTCACCTGGTTGTCCCTCTGACTCCAGGATGCTGCCAGTGCAGAGGTGAGAGTAGATCTCCCACATCCTGGATCCCCTACGATCAAGCGGATCCTCTTAGTGCTTTTGCATTCGCTGCTAGGAGACGTTTTCAGTAAATCTGCTACTTCTACCTTCACTTCTGGCTGTTTCCTGTTAAAAAGGAGAAGTAAAATGTTACCACGACGTGGAAGCATTACTACAGTTTATTTTGAGGTGATTTTACCTTAAAGTTGGAGTAAAAAGTGTTATATTCAATAAGCTCCTGAGGAAGTGCACAAATCTGGTTCACAAAAACAGAACTCGAAGTTAAATACTGTATAGAGAACTCTAACACATACAATAAAATGCTATTCAATACTGTATAGAGACCAGTAATAAAACAAGATGCCATGTCCCTTTCAAACCAGTTGATATTAATGCCAAAAATATGTACACACACCACAATTCATGACATTCCAAATATTGATCAATACAAAGAACACACACAGGAGAATCCTACCCATAGTCACTGCCACAGAATGACATCACTGTAGGCACTGTAGCAGACAACTGTTAATGAACAGTAGACAGCAAGAAAGAAGTGCTATGCCTGGTTCTAATCAGAATGTGCAAAAGTACCAAGTGAGGCTAACCATCTACAATATTTAGTCTGTATTCCTTTTCTGTTCTGTTCAAGAAGGAGTGGCGTTCAAATATTTGTGTTCATGATTATGAAAATATCTAAATTCAATCTCATTGTTAATCATGTGGAGGATCACATCCAAATTTTGTTTCTTTAATTCACTTCTCCAATGAATTCTAGGAACACTTCATACACGCATTCACGATTATGGCACAAGTGTCTTCAAGCCATAACTTGTTGTACAGAAACCAAATTCTCTTGAGTTACAGGTCACAGCCAGTTGTGTTCAGTGTGTGTTTTGAATATGCCTAACTACAGAATCTGACAGCAGACATGAACCTGAATGCCTAAAAAGGCCTCTAATCCACAGACAAAAACTCCAGGCTCAGACACTACCAGTGCTATGGCAATGTTCTGTAAAAATGCCACTACTCCACAGACAAAAACTCCAGGCTCAGACACTACCAGTGCTATGGCAATGTTCTGTAAAAATGCCACTACTCCACAGACAAAAACTCCAGGCTCAGACACTACCAGTGCTATGGCAATGTTCTGTAAAAATGCCACTACTCCACAGACAAAAACTCCAGGCTCAGACACTACCAGTGCTATGGCAATGTTCTGTAAAAATGCCACTACTCCACAGACAAAAACTCCAGGCTCAGACACTACCAGTGCTATGGCAATGTTCTGTAAAAATGCCACTACTCCACAGACAAAAACTCCAGGCTCAGACACTACCAGTGCTATGGCAATGTTCTGTAAAAATGCCACTACTCCACAGACAAAAACTCCAGGCTCAGACACTACCAGTGCTATGGCAATGTTCTGTAAAAATGCCACTACTCCACAGACAAAAACTCCAGGCTCAGACACTACCAGTGCTATGGCAATGTCCTGACCTCCCTTACCTATGTCTTTTCTTCTTGGTTTCTTGGGGAACCAGCGGTATTCGAGTCAACTGCAGCAGAAATGGGTCAACATCCGTAGGCTTATACAGGTGATAACTCATCTTCAGTTCTGTCTTTATGTCATCTGAAAAATAAATGATCTTAGGAACATCCCATACATAAGCAAATCTAGACGTAAAAGGATTTTCAATTTTGTTTAAACATGACCTTTTTGTGTGTCTGTTTATTCAGTAATTTCGCGTAGAAAATTTTTATATTTTTAAGTGTCAAACTACAAATTACCCGTCAACCTCGAATTCGCTATAATTCTGAATAACTTGAACCCAAAAGGACTGATGCATGGTTTGGCATCAGTCGTCTACTCAACTCTCAGGATTCTGACTGACTCGGCTGTATGCTACTGTTCTCCTCAGAAAAGGCATTTGTCAATGATACTGATTTAGTTGGCTGAGATCTCCATGTTGCCAAGATGAAGACTACAAGGAGACAGCTGTGAAAGCCTCAAAGATTGCCATTCACTCTGTCTACAACCATTTTTTCCACCACTGACAACATCCTAACATCTCAAAAGGAATTGGCTCTGGAGACAATGGGAGCTAGCCTCCAGAAATTACAAGTGAAAACCTTTTTACGATCGTAACTACAGGTACCTACAGATCTGCCACTATCTCTTGGAGAGAAGAGCCACCACAGGAGGATAACAGAGCGATAGAAGGTGAAAAACAACTCCTATGGTTGCCAAAAAGCCACTTAAGGGTGGGACCCTACAAGGTATAAAGCAGAGGTTCTCTATGCTCGCCATAAAACTACAAAGCTGTCTGCCAAGGTCGCCAATATGCATGCATTGAGTCTTTTAACCACCAATAGTACCAGTAATAATTTGATAGCTACAGGTGATAATAATCACATTGAAATAATGCTGACTAACCTATATCAAAAGTCCCAATAACCAAATATGTTTATCTGGATACAACACGCTTAAATTTAAGCGACAGTGCATTAACACTATAGTACAAACAATAGAAATTGTAGATATCTAGATATATTATAGAAATTTAAGTAATGAACATAGTTGTGCAAAGCTAGCCTACAAAGCAAGCATGCCATTATCTAAACTGCAAATGAATAATATAATAAAGTAAAGCAAAATGAATCTGGAATGAACTTTGCAAAACAAATGCACTTGATATGTCAATGTAAGTTTATGCAGTACATACATAATCTTACACTGAAAGGATATCATAGTAAACCACAAACATAAATATACATTTTAATTCAGAATAACAAGTCTTAAAGTACAGTTGACTAAAAGAGTACCTATAAGTAAATACACAGTATGTGGGAGTGTGACAGCTGGTCTCCTGTGGACACTAGAAAGGTTATAAGACTCAGATCTCCTGTGGACACCAGAAAGGTTATAAGACTCAGATCTCCTGTAGACACCAGAAAGGTTATAAGACTCAGATCTCCTGTGGACACCAGAAAGTTTATAAGACTCTCAGATCTCCTGTGGACACCAAAAAGGTTATAAGACTCAGATCTCCTGTGGACACCAGAAAGGTTATAAGACTCAGATCTCCTGTGGACACCAGAAAGGTTATAATACTCAAATCTCCTGTGGACACCAGAAAGGTTATAAGACTCAGATCTCCTGTGGGCACCAGAAAGGTTATAAGACTCAGATCTCCTGTGGACACCAGAAAGGTTATAAGACTCCGATCTCCTGTGGACACCAGAAAGGTTATAAGACTCCGATCTCCTGTGGACACCAGAAAGGTTATAAGACTCAGATCTCCTGTGGACACCAGAAAGGTTATAAGACTCAGATCTCCTGTGGACACCAGAAAGGTTATAAGACTCAGATCTCCTGTGGACACTGGAAAGGTTATAAGACTCAGATCTCCTGTGGACACCAGAAAGGTTATAAGACTCAGATCTCCTGTGGACACCAGAAAGGTTATGAGACTCAGATCTCCTGTGGACACCAGAAAGGTTACAAGACTCAGATCTCCTGTGGACACCAGAAAGGTTGTAAGACTCAGATCTCCTGTGGACACCAGAAAGGTTGTAAGACTCAGATCTCCTGTGAACACCGGAAAGGTTATAAGACTCAGATCTCCTGTGGACACCAGAAAGGTTATAAGACTCAGATCTCCTGTAGACACCAGAAAGGCTATAAGACTCAGATCTCCTGTGGACACCAGAAAGGTTATAAGAGACTCAGATCTCCTGTGGACACCAAAAAGGTTATAAGACTCAGATCTCCTGTGGACACCAGAAAGGTTATAAGACTCAGATCTCCTGTGGACACCAGAAAGGTTATAAGACTCAGATCTCCTGTGGACACCAGAAAGGTTATAAGACTCACATCTCCTGTGGACACCAGAAAGGTTGTAAGACTCAGATCCACTTGGATAAGAATTATGAGACAGTAGACTGGAGATGAGTGTGAATGAGAACTGTGAGACAATAGACTGCAGATGAGTGAAGACTGTGGAACTGAAAGCGACATAAGCTCTTTGCTTGGCAGTATTGGAGGCGTTGATGATGGTGATGATGATGAAGAGACAGAACAACACAACTCTTTAAGGAGAAGTCGTAACACTTACAATAGCCAGGAAGTGAAAAAAGCACTCTTGATGAAAACATCTATCTGCAGTATCACACAACTGATATTCAGGAAGGGCTTATACCCTTATTCACACCTTTCCCACGAAAAGCGAGCTGGACCTATGCATGTAACAGGAAACTACGAATGAAGCATTACTATTTTCATAAAATTTATCATAATGTACCAAGTTTTTCATGAAGAAAGGCTGCAAAATGTGTGCAAGACACCAGATATACAGAATGACTGTATACCATGGAATCCAAACTATTTTGATATAAATTATAATGCACTAAGTTTTTTCAGGAAGAAAGGGTGCAAGATGTGTGTAAGACATCAGATACAGAATGACTGTAGTCTGTGGAACCCAAATATGTCCACAGCCAAGTAGAAGCTGAGAGACTCCTCCTCTTCTTCTGTTAAGTGAATGGAGGACAGCACAGACTCACTACAGGATAATGCAAAACAATGAGTTTGTGGTATGACAACGCTCTTATAATACTTTATCTCGTGTTTTTAAATGTTATTTTGGGCACAGTGGATACTACTAACTGCAAGCACATATCAATGGTATTAGAACTCCCACTGCTCTCAGTTCTATCGCGTTTTAACGCAAACTTCTGAAGGAAAGGTGCAATGAAGTGACAACGCTATAATGAATCATTATGATTCTACCTACAGTGAACTACAGCACTGCAAAAGGTTACTGTGATAGTGAGGAGTAAAATTGAAGTTGAAATCATAACTGTGATTGAGTTCATCAAAGTGTCTTCACCTTGTAATACTTTCCACAAATGTATTACAAGAGCCTCTGGGGAAGGAAGGGAATTGAGGACTCTGCTGTGACAGATGGGGAGGTCTCAGAAGAGGCACAGCATTTCTGTTACTTTGGCAGGGAAAGCAGGGCTGTGAAGCAAGAGTAAAGAGAGCAGTAATGGGGAGGATACTGGGCTGTGAGGCAAGAGTAAAGAGAGCAGTAAGGTGGGGGAGGGAACAAGGCTGTGAAGCAAGAGTAAAGAGAGCAGTAATGGGGAGGATACTGGTCTGTGAGGCAAGAGTAAAGATAGCAGTAATGGGGAGGATACTAGTCTGTGAGGCAAGGGTAGAGAGCAGTAATGGGGAGGATACTGGGCTGTGAAGTAAGAGTAAAGAGAACAATAATTGGGGAGATACTGGGCTGTGAAGCAAAAGCAAAGAGAGCAATAACTGGGGGATATTGGGCTGTGAAGCAACAGCAAAGAGAGCAATAATTGGGGGGATACTGGGCTGTGAAGCAAGAGTAAAGAGAGCAGTAATGGGGAGGATACTGGGCTGTGAAGCAACAGCAAAGAGAGCAATAACTGGGGGGACACTGGACTGTAAAGCAACAGCAAAGACAGCAATAATTGGGGGGATACGGGGCTGTGAAGCAACAGCAAAGACAGCAATAATTGGTGGGATACTTGGGCTGTGAAGCAAGAGTGAAGAGAGCAGTAAGACAGAGTAATTGCAGCATGGATGAAATACAGAAAAAGAGTTAGACTGCTGGTTAAGAAAGATGTCACATTATGAGAGAGAGCAAAGACTTGCGATGGGTATGGAAGCCCTGTACTACTCTGTGCAACAGAAACATGGGCACTGACAAAGAAAATGCAAGAGATTTTCAAAATGGCCACGTTCAGTGGGATGATCAATACTATGAATGAGGGTTCCCAGAGAGATATGGTGCCCAGGGTCTGGAAGACTGCAGTCTCAAAGATTGAGATGAGAAGGAATTGGGAACAGCTGGTCAAGAATCTGTACGCACCAAGGTAACCTAACTAATGAGGCCTGTAGGACAGTCCAGAAAATCATGGAAAAGGGGATAGATTCAGAGCTAGACATGATAAAAGAGTTCAAGCAGAGGACACAGAAGAGTGGAGGGTATTCATTTCACTTCTAACCCTACCAATGGAAACGTTGACATAAAAACGTTGGTGATGAGGATGAAAATATCCCCAGCCTCATTCCATCAGATTAAATGACAACCATAATCTACAGGTAACATATAAAGCCATCAATATACATCAACAACGTTAAGCAAACAATTGAAAATAGGCTAGACAACACTTCTGTACTTACCTCGTTAGTCATCAGTCAAAGAGTCTACCTATTAAAAGAAAAATCAGACGAAATTGATTAGTATCGTTTGGTTAACAGTGATGACAACAGTACAAATTTACTCTAAATTCAACACTAAGCTCTGTACGTCACATCGTATGTCTGAGTTAAACTGATTAAAAATGCACATTTCCTTCCAAACAAAAAAAGCACAAGAGCTAATTATAAAATAATACTAAGCATTGGACACAGTTTTGTCTGTAAATATATTTTACAATAACAAAAGCAAAGGAAGTTTAAAAAATGATTGATACGGAAAAATAAATGATAATAAAACTGTAACTTTCTATCTTATAACTTCAAATGAACTGCATACACAAACGCATACATTCTCAACATACACAGAAGCTCCTGTTTGTGACTAAAAAATACACAGTACTGAATATGCTAACATACAGTCTGAGAATGATTAATGACTACCTCTACAAACCCAAGACCACACTGGATTTCAAGACTTGTGTTATCAGATACTTTAGATCAGTGGTTCTTAACCTTCTATATCACCACGCCCCCTGCAAGAGTTGGTCCTTCCCTCCACCCCCACCCCCCTTGCATCTAGGAGTTAAATTCCCTCTCAGATTTAAAGGAAAATTAAAGAACGGAAAGAGAAGGGGTTTCGAGGGATAGGGAGGGAGGTAAATAATTACAAAACTATGAAAAGACCAACAAGTCTAACTGGAGTACTAGACTATAGGAGACTAAAGTTATAAGACTGTGATACTTCTGCATTTTTTCATAAACTTCTGAATATAATTAGAGAATTTTTACTTTTTCCCTAGGACTCGCGCCTCCCCTGGAAATTACTGACGCCCCCTAGGGGGCACGCCCCCCCCCCCCCAGGTTAAGAACCACTGCTTTAGATCAATAGTAAGCCCTTCCTACTTACTGTACCTCAAAGAAATGCCTTTATAATGGCTAAGTGGCCGGATGAAGATTAGCCAGCAAAGACCAGTACTGGAGAAGCCTTGTGTCATACAACTATGACCAAGAAGCAAGAAATAGCTTGGAAATGATCTTGCCCCTTTACTAAAACTCTACGCCATTATTTGTTTTAACAAAAAGTGGGAAAGGTCCCATATATACACACAAATAAAAAGAAACTTCAAATATCACAGATGATGCATTTACTTAGTCTTGTATTGCTAAGTCAGCATATGCTACCAAATGAGAAAATACTCCTTCTTGATCAGAGCACAAGAGATAAGTGTGGAACAAATTCATCAAACTTCAAACCTGGTAAAAGGGCAGCCTGGTGTAAATGCATCCACAAAATTAAAAAAAAACAAACCTGCTGAAATTTTTACAAGCAATCTAAGTTCACATGAATATCATCTAAGTTTAGATATATATTATGTTTAAAAGTAAGTGTCAACTTGCATTCTCTGCACACTTAAGCTGGGCCAATTGAGCTATTTATGTAATATCCGTTGAGTGAAATAAGTGTCACCAATTTGAAGACATAAAATTTCAATATTCTGAAATGGTGCTCTTGTAACTTCTTGTTATTAATCTGAATCATAGCTGCTTTCAGGGCCATAAAAGGCCTTTAGATATACAGTAGGCTTTAGATATACAGTATAGTAGTATTTTTGAGAGGATGGCTTCATTTGTCGAGATTGAAACTACAGCTTTAGGTGAGTTGTTGGCATTGTCAATTCCCTTACTGGCCACTTAAGCAGATTCAAGATATTTCCACACATTTTATTTACCAATGTATAATGAAAAATATATGCTGACATAGCCTACGCTAGGCCCAAATTGGGAGAGGTTAACCTACAATACTAAAGGCCAGAACAAATGTTTGTTTATTATAGACCCCTGAATGGGACAAGGGTAAACGTTTATTAAAACTAGTCACAGACATATCAAAAATATATTAGAACAACCACTGTCCACAAAGACAGACACTGAATGAGCTATGCTCATGTTTCATTCAATGCTGATGATTCAGGACTAAAATGCACTTAATCTCAGAAAAAATGGTATAAATTACAATAAATCCAAACCTAAAAACAACAATAGAAGCACAACAGTTGAAAATAAGACAGTGTTCCCAAATCACTGCACAGAAGTGTCGGTCAAAAAGAACCGATGTTTCCAAATCATTGCACAGAAGTGTTGGTCAAAAAGAACCTATATATGTTTCCAAATCATTGCACAGAAGTGCTGGTCAAAAAGAACCTATATATGTTTCCAAATCATTGCACAGAAGTGCTGGTAAAAAAGAACCTATGTTTCCAAATCACTGCACAGAAGTGTTGGTCAAAAAGAACCTATGTTTCCAAATCATTGCACAGAAGTGCTGGTCAAAAAAGAACCTATGTTTCCAAATCACAGCACAGAAGTGTTGGTCAAAAAGAACACCACCTCACAAGACCAAAGGTTCATTCTCAGCTGGTTGAGATGTACAAGATCTGACCCACAATAAGGGAATGATCTCTATCCACCAAAGTTGTGAGGCATCACATAAAGTTTTTAACAAGTATGTATACAGTCCAAAGCAGTTTTACAGCAAAGAGAATGAAAGATCTAGGGTACTATGCAGTGACACAGTGGCACCTCACCTGAATTAGGATGCTGGTGCTTTGTAAAAAAAAAAAAGCACTAACTTTGAACATTTTCTGACTACTGTTGAAACCACTATAAACATTGTTGCTAACACTTCGTGTAGCCCTATTTAGAGAACGAAAGTCCTGTAACGCTGGTAGCATCCTAACAGGATTATGACTACGCAATCTACTTGCACAAAGTGGAAGGTGTAGCATATTTTATAATCCTAAGGCATAATTAGATAAAAAAGTACAAGGTTACCACAATTGGCACCAGATACCAAACCAGCTACCACCTCAGTAATCCAGGAAGGTACCAACAAAGAAGAATTTCATGTTTTTCTCTGAACAGCAGATCTTATGCAGCCACAAAACTTATTGTATGACCAGCTGTTTCCAAGTCTTGGGAAACTACTGATAATCATGTCATCAAGCTACCGTGATACCCTCACTTTCTGCTGAAGATTACAAAGGACAGTACACTCGCATTCAACAGCAAGATACTAAACACTTAATATACAAAATAACGCCTTAACTGTTCTCATGATTCTGCCAAGATAATAAGTTCAACAAGTGACAACCCAGAACTGCAATAAATGGAATGTACAATATAAATACATCTTGTAGACTTTTAAATTCTAAAAACAAATAAAGTAACTCAGACATAAAGGACAGGAAAGGACACATACAGTAGTTTCATGTACTGCATGTTACATTGAAAGAACTGACCACAGTAAACTAAGGTAACTTTGGCTGCAAGAACAACATACAGCACTTGGCACAAACTCATCACCAACACCAAATTTACTAGCACAAAACACTACCCATTTTGAAGTAATAATGAATAAGGTGATGTAGATCCAAGAAACTGCACATAAATCATTTAGGCAAGTTGGTCTCATCCAGTATTTAAAACACCTAAGTTCATCTCCTTGGCCGCTGAACTTATACCAAGGCCAAAACCAGTATTGAGGGTGGGAACCATAGCAGTGTCTCTTGAGTGTGCCTGAAAGCTCACTCAGTCTAAGACTGTATGCCTTGGATTACCCTCAGTTTTGGTAAAAGTATGAGGGTTTGTAACTCAAGTGAAAACAAATCCATTGATAAAAGCATCCATTCACTTAACATACTTAACAGTATAAGTACTTACATTTTATTTAAGTACTGTAAAGTATAAGTACTGTTGAGTATGTGGTCTCTTAGGCCCTGCTGTTTCAGCAGTAAACTTTTGTGCAATTTACTTAATAAAATTGTGGGGCATTGTGGAGTATAAAATAGCTTATATTGGTAACCCCAAATAAAGATTAGATTTCCCAATTGCTCAGTAGCTTCGAAAAACTTTAAAGCTACATAAAATCTATTCCTGTATCTGTTGAGCACTGACTCCAGATCATCTAAACTGATTTGATACTTAAATTTCAAAAGATTTCCCTCGAATATAAACTCACAAAGATCTATCTAAACCAAATAAGTCTTCTGAATCTAACAGTCCAAGTTAGATCTCAGGCACTACCATTTTTAATATTTAAAACACCTAACGAAATCAAATGGTGGACTAAAGCACATACCTGCTATTTCTTCAACTGGAAAGACTTCTCTCTGATCAATTTCGGTCAGCACATTCAGAATCTTCTCCAGATACTCTCCCCAACGACCAGACACATCGAACTTCCCGGCTCCTTCAATCAGGTACTGTAGGCAGTGCTTAATACTAGTCACCTTCTTGTTGTATTCCTCCTCACTCAAAGGTTTGCTGAGGTCTGCTGCTTCTTCATACATCATTGCAAGCATCACTATGAGTTTCTCTAAAGCCACGTCTGCAGTTTCCAGGTCAGAGCTGCAAGCCGGTTCTTCCCACATGCCAGCCGTAGAAGGCGCCAATGGCGGGTTGCAACTTGATCTAATGATGCTGAAGAGTAATGGGATGCTGTAGCAGTTGACCTTCCGCTCAAACTCAAGAGATAAAAGTTCCCCCTTTGCGAACAGATCCGGGTGATGAAAAGCAAATTCGTAGACGCTGGTCGTCTGGGCATACGTCTGGTGAAATACGTAGAGGAAGGCCTGTTTCACGGGGCCCCATAGGATTTTGTAGAGGCGGAGCCTCAGCGTTTCGTCCCCCATGGCGCTGGTGGCTTCTGTTGGAAAAAGAAGAAGAAAGATTTTACAAAAAAGTGAGATGTGTACCATGATTATAGTACACAGTGATATGAAAATTGTTTAAAATGTATCCTAACACAAACTACAGTGCTGCGGTACTGCTTTACACAGGGCAGAAGACCAGTTCTGAAGCAAGGTTCACACCGCAATCAAAGAAAGATTTTAAAAAAATGAGATGTGTACCATGATTACAGTATAGAATGCGAAAATTGTTTAAAATGTATCCCAACACAAACTACAGTACTGCTTTACACAGGGCAGAAGACAGGTTCTGAAGCAAGGTTCACAATACAATCAAACTCTTGTTCATAATAAAGGCATTGTAAACAAGCTTGAACCTCCATGCTTCGAATGTTCTGCCTTTGCCCAATAACTTAGAGGGGCCCAATTTCAGTAATAGGGCCCCCTCTAGTTATTGGGCAAAGGCAGAACATTCAAAGCATGGAGGTTCAAGCGTGTTTACAATGCCTTTATTATGAACAAGAGTTTGATTGTATTGTGAACCTTGCTTCAGAACCTATTTCAGTAATCGGTTCACTGACAGTCTCTGAACATTATCCTTTTTTCATTCCTTTGACAGTTCCTCACCTCCCTGACTAGTTTCACTGTTCTGTATAAGTCAGTGAGGCGGTAGTAAGTATTAACATCCCACCAAAAATTCTGGCCAGAAAAGCACAAGTGATGATAGGAAAATGACAAACCCTGATGATGGACAACTTAAACAGAATATATGAGGTGAAAGAGTCATGTTACAAACAGTGAAACATATGAAGATACAACAATAGTTTTATGTGTAATACAGAAAACTCTTGTCCATGAGATCTGGCTTTGCTTGTATATACAGTAACCCATCGATCATCCGCACCACACCTTGGAAAATATTAGTTAGTGTGAACAGGCATACTGTAGTGTACATTTCTCCTCACTTAAAGGCAAATGATTTTAGCTGTACACATAGGGTTAGGCAGTTGCATCACAATTTATAATGCGTTGTTGTACATCACTTGAGTTAATCTGGTCAACTTTTTACTTCATTCTGAATTGTACACAAACTTCATTGTACAAAGTTCATTGTATTGTACATGGGAACTTGGAGTAGACTAGTGCAGGCTTCAGTATTCACTAACCCCATATCTACTTTCTGAACATATCATGCCTATTACTGCAGTTAAATCAGGGCTCACTATGTACAAAAGTATAGTGTATTCATTTTAGTATCACCCATTTTCACTGAATATTCACCAACACAGCATTCCACTCAATTTGTATTTCAGCAGTAGATTCAGCAGTTAATGCATAATATAACCATTTTAGCAGCACCAAATTCAGTAACACCAACCCGTTTCTTATAACACCAACTGATTCCTAATGAGAGATGAAAGACAAGCTTTTAAGCACTGCATCCACTGGACAATGTAGCAAGCCTGTGGGGTTTGGAGTCTCAATCTGATGTGAACAAGGTTTCTCTAAGTATTCAGTAACCTCTTGCGAGGTTGTGTTGGCACAGGTTCACTTGCCTATTATATTCTCCAAAGAGTTTATGATCCCATTTTCTGACTCACGTTACTTTTCCTTCCTTGACCATTCTTGGCAAAACATTGGCTGACTCCCCTGCATAATAATAGGTGTGACAAACAAATACTGTGCTGTGCGTTAAACTAAACAACAGAACTTTCGTAACTCTGTAACTAGATACTAATATCAGATGTACCACTCAACAGATAGCTACCACTGCACATTGAAATGTTCACTATTGTAAGAAAAATACTTTGGAAACTGACACTTAAGTATAAATTAATGTTTTCAATTAATAAAATCCCTTGAAATGGAAATAACAGATGGGAGTGAACCTTCTTTACTTATTTTGCTAACCATATCTAAAGAGCCATTCAACAGAACAAAAGACACTCTTGACAAATTACACCAAGTATTCACTGCATTTTCACTCTGTTTTATTGAAATCCAACTCAGGTTAGGTTTAGGGGTCCTGGGAGGAAGGGGTCTTACCCACCCATGCCAGGTAAGACTCAAAATCATGAGTTATATTTGATTAGAGTCCCTCCTTAGCCTATTTTTCCTCTGTGGTTTACAGCCCTGCAGATCAGGTTAGGTTAGGCAAGTTTGAGAGAGGAACAAAACTCACTCAAGGTTAGGTTAAGTTGGTCAGGTTAGGACAAATCCTTTTTATTACCACTAAAACATCTATATTCTTTATATATACAATATATACTGTATATTTTTAGTTACTGATTATTCATATGAACCATATATTTTGACTACTTGTCCTGGTATCTTCATATGTAATTTAACCAGGTTTGCAAATGGCAAAACCTATTTTGACATTCCTTCCATGCTTACAAAGACTTGTCTTTCCTATGAGAAATGAACAGTTTAACCCCAAACCACAACCAAACAAAAATTATACGCTTATTTGATGATTTTCAAAGAAATCATCACTGCTGCCATTTGTCTTCCGTTCACTCTTATGCATTCTAATTATTCTCAATCGTCACCTTCCACATGAAAGACATTCACTTGAAATGCTCTTCCAATCACCATGGCGATGTGACGATACTCTTCCAATCACCATGGCGATGTGACGATACTCTTCCAATCACCATGGTGATGTGATAATATTCTTCCAGTCACCATGGCGATGTGATGATACTCTTCCAATCACCATGGCAATGTGACGATACTCTTCCAATTATCATGGTGATGTGATGATACTCTTCCAATCGCCATGGTGATGTGACGATAAACTTCCAATCATCATGGTGATGTGATGATACTCTTCCAATCGCCATGGTGATGTGACGATAAACTTCCAATCACCATGGTGATGTGATGATACTCTTCCAATCACCATGGTGATGTGACGATACTCTTCCAATCACCATGGCGATGTGATGATACTGTTCCAGTCACCATGGTGATGTGATGATATTCTTCCAATCACCATGGCGATGTGACGATACTCTTCCAATCACCATGGTGATGTGATGATATTCTTCCAATCACCATGGCGATGTGATGATATTCTTCCAATCACCATGGCGATGTGATGATTACTCTTCCAATCACCATGGCGATGTGACAATACTCTCCAGTCATGGAAATAACTATTATCGCCTTCCAAACTGTTTTCATGATTTCACGCCTGCATTTTGCAGTAACACACTTGAAATGTAATTATGGGCTTACCCACAGCCCTGTAGTGCACAGCTCCTGCAAGTCAGGGCCACGGCAATGTGTGTTTGACAGGTTAGGGCAATGCACTCGAACCCTTGGCTAGTTAGGTTAGGTACTTGGTAATCTTTTTGGTAATGATTCTGTTCTGAAGTAATTTCATGCTTTTTCAAAATATTTTGTACTGAATTTTACTCTCACAGTCCTACATTTCATAGTTTTTTGAGTAACTGGGGTGTCCCAGTTACTTAGAACTGTGAATTAGTCCTATGACACAGAGTAGGAGATGACTCTGTGAGCATGTGAAACCACGATGGAGGAGTTAGGTCATCTCAGGTCACACATGATCATAGGCCTAACCATAGGATTTTGTGTTTGGAGACTATTCAGTAATACCGAAAGTACGCCAAGCACGAGTATTCCACATATGAAAGTGTAGGCTAGTATTCGAGTCTCGCGTCTTGGAATTAGGCCTACGAGAAATATCAAATTCAGTGGAAATATGAAAATATAGCCAAAAATGAAGATAAATATAAAAGATGTTAGACCTAATTCACACTTTTGTTTATTTTTCTTTACCCAAAATATCCCCAATAGGGTCACCTCCCTCCCTATAATTGTTAGATGTGGGGATCAGTGGGATTAAAACAATAAAGTGGTCAGCAACAACAACAATCATGGTAAAAAAAAAATGCATAAGCCTATAACAATATAAATGTATAAATTTAGATTTCATTTACTTTGCATGAAATTAATACATCAAATAATTACTAAAAAATGATTAAACCAATTATAGCTTTCCATTTAGGCTAGGCCAAACCTACACAGCCATAGGCCTAGGACATCTAGCCTAAGCCTGTTGCCCTTGGGAATAGGCCTAGGTCACTAGCAGATCCAGGGTGGGAGGGCACCTGGGCACGTGCCCCCCCCCCACGAAAAATAGACAAAATAATAATATTGAATATTTAGATAATATAAATGAGAAGTATAAAAATGGGGAAAAATATCAAATCTATTATAGAAATAAAATTTTGAGAGAGATAACAATTAACTGATATATATATATGTATATATATATATATATATATATATATATATATATATATATATATATATATATATATATATTTATATATATATATATATATATATAATATATATATATATATATATATATAACATATGTATATGAAAATTGGTGGCCCCCTCATGAAATTTTTTGAAGATTTAGATAATAATAACATATATATATATATATATATATATATATATATATATATATATATATATATATATATATATATATATATATATATATATATATATATATATATATATATATATATATATATATATAGTATACGAAAATTGGTGGCCCACCCATGAATTTTTTTGAAGATTCAGATAATAACATAAATGGGAAATATAAAAATGGTAAAAAATATAAAATTATTAAAGAAATAAAGTTTCGAGAAAAAATATAATTATATATATATATATATATATATATATATATATATATAAATTATATATAATGTATATATATATATATGAAAATTGGTGGCCCACTCCACGAAATTTTTCTGGACCCACTAGTGGCCCAGGTCTATATGAATACGTTTTCATATTTATATAACTTATAATAACATATAATTATACATAAATTGGTGCCATTTACGAAAATGTGAAATCTATAACAAAAAAATCGACTTAGGCCTAAACTGTAGGCCTATGGCTGTCAGGCTCAGTCTAGCTTAAATGGAGAGCTGTCATTGATAGCCTGGATAAGACTTGGTAATTACTTGATTATTAAAATATAATTATTTGATTATTAAAATATAATTATTTGATTATTAAAATATAATTATTTGATTATTAAAATATAATTACTTGATTATTAAAATATAATTACTTGATTATTAAAATATAATTATTTGATTATTAAAATATAAATATTTGATTATTAAAATATAATTACTTGATTACTAAAATATAATTATTTAATTATTAAAATATAATTATTTGATTATTAAAATATAAATATTTGATTATTAAAATATAAATATTTGATTATTAAAATATAATTATTTGATTATTAAAATATAATTACTTGATTATTAAAATATAATTACTTGATTATTAAAATATAATTATTTGATTATTAAAATATAATTATTTGATTATTAAAATACAATTACTTGATTATTAATACATCCACGTATTTATAGACGCCTGAATCGACGCACTTATTACCACGATGAAGAAATGGCTCCGTGTAAAGTTCCCCCCCTCCACATCACACTAATTGGACGCCGGTGCTGCACTGAAACACTTAACGAAAGTGGTAGAAACACTTGAAATAAGTAGTTAAAGTGTTGGGGGAACTATTTACTACGTTCCCCTCAGCTCCCCTCGAGAAACTGCGGAGCGGAGGGAACCCTCGTGACGCCGAGGGCGTTCCGGTGAGCTCGCGAGCTCCACCGGTTGTTTTGTGACTTTTTTTTTTATGGGTCGCGTCTGTATTTCGTACTTTTAAGTATCAGATTATCCTGCGATATATATTTTACTATATTAAAGTTAGTTTTATTTTATATTACTAACATTAAATGAAGGTGTTACTTCAAGTAAATATGGCGTTGGCGATAGCTCCGCCAATGACCCCAGTAGCGTTTCTTTGCTACTTTTTACGAATTTCGTTTATTTTTCGTAGTTTTAAATATCAGATCATCCTCAAATAGATATTTTAAATGTTTGAATTTTATATTTACATGTTATCAACATTGAAACAATACTATTAACGTTAAGATAAGGTATTATTTCAAGTCCTTGAAGCTTTGGCGAGAGTTCGACCAGTACCAGTTGGCCTTGGCAGCGTTACTTTGAAACATAATATGAAGTTCTTGTATATTTTATACTTGTAAAAATCAGATAAATCGCATTATATATTTAAAACGATTACTATATTAAATTTATAGACTCTTAATATAAAAAAGTGACATTACTTCAATATGAGAAAGTGACATTACTTCAAGTAAATATGGCATTGACGAGCGCAATCTTCATATTGTTTGTTATGAAACGGTGCCAGACGTACGTCTATACTTCGTACTTTTAAATATCAAATCATCCGTCAATATATATTTATAATTGTTGAAAGTTGTAATTTATATATTATTAACACCAAAATATGTATTACTTCAAGTAAATATGGTACTGATGAGCTCGAAATCGCCACAATGATTGTTACGAAACGTTGCCAGACGTACGTTTGTATTTTATACTTTTAATAATACTTTTAAACATCAAATCACCCCGCAGTACATATCTAAAACCATTAACTTGTATAATTTACTTATTATCAACACCAAAAAACGTAGTATCTCAAGTAAATAAAGCACTGGCGAGCGCAATCTCCATGTCGTTTGGTACGAAACGGCGCGGCGCCCGGTGCACCGCAGACGGCAACTCCGTAAATAGTCTAGAGAGACAGTATGCGGAAATTGCCTTTCCGTTCCTCAGCGGGAGGCCCCTTGGGAGGGAGGGAGTGAGAACACTTGGAGGACAAACCGAAGAAAGCCGTTTGTTGTTTATAAATAAATTCCTCCCCCAGATTTGGGCGACGGCGGTTGCCGAGTCTTGTTTATCCACTTGTTTAGATTTATAGACTGAGCGAAAATGGTCGTCATCCTCTACTTAGATAGCGAAGCAATTTTTTATTTTTTTATTTTTAAACCTTCCCGTAAGGCGAGAGTTGGTTTTACCCTTCCTGTTTAGTGGATGATGATTGTCTTTTTTTTTTTTACCATACTAGAAAGTAAAATATAATTGTTTGTTTACCTTTTACTTGTAAAAAAGAATTGTTTTTGCATTCCTATGTGACGGAGGAGACCTTTTTTGGGGGTGAGTTAATTTAAGTATACGCGACCTGCATTTATTTATTTCTTTATATATACAGTATATATATATAATGTGTGTGTATTATATATATATATATATATATATATATATATATATATATATATATATATATATGACTAACAATGCTAAAACCGTCTTACAGATTTGGGACCTCAAATCCAACGGTTTTTCTCCCACCAGCAAAATTCTACCATCCCTTACACGGCAATCTCTACTTACGCTCTCTCTCTCTCTCTCTCTCTCTCTCTCTCTCTCTCTCTCTCTCTCTCTCTCTCTCTCTCTCTCTCTCTCTCTCTCTCTCCTGACCTGGAATCTCTTCTTTTATGATATTAGTCTGTGACTTGGAAAATCTCACTTGTGAACCAGTTGACCGAAAGCTCATAATTATAGTTTCTTCCCCGTGTGGAAATGGTGCTGTCAGTGCGCCTCTAACGGTCCACCGTAGACATTACTGAAGGTTCTTTGCTGCAACCCCTATTATTCCTTTTGCTGTACCTCCGTTCATATTCTCTCCTACCAATTGTTTCATTACGCAATTGCGAGATTTTCCTCTTGTTACACCTTTCAAACCTTTCTGCTCAATTCGCCTTTCAGCGCTGAATGACCTCGTAGGTCCCATCGCTTGGCCTTTGGCCTAAATTCTATATTATGTATATTTTTCTATATCTTCTCCTTGGGTGTTGCATTGTAAGGGGCCATGAACATTGCAGAAACCCTTTTCATGTGAAAAAAAAAATGTATTCAATATATAAAGGATCCACGCTCATTTAGGCTCTAGAACAAGATGATGGTATTCACCAAATTCTAGTCTTTTCATATATATGTCATGCACAGCCCTAGGAGAGCTGTTAATCAGCTCAGTGGTCTGGTTAAACTAAGATATACTTAACTTAACCCCACTTTTTTTTCTCTTGTTCATTGCTAAGCTTAACAGTAACAACACCTACTCTTCCACCATCTCATGGGACCACAACGTACCGTCTCCCATCACTGCAGCAAAGGAGCTGTGTGTTCACAGACATTTAGAGCTTTCGGTGAGAACACACACATAGCTAGTATAACTAGCATGGCTCTGTAGCATAGCGTAGAGTGCTTAGCATCGCATCCGGTGTGAAACAGCCTTTAGGCCTACAGCCTATGCTGTATGGACTTCACTGGGTTATTTTTGCACCAGAGGCTCTGGAACAATAGTATCTACAACAACAAAAAAAGAAGACGTAGGTATTTCAGTAAGAAATGTCTGGCATCACTGAAAGCCATTATGTGAAATATCAAGCTTTGCTGACTAATGAATTTCTTAGAGAAATTAAGGCATCAACCCTACTAACTGGGCTAAAGGGGTTATGTCTGAAATTTGTAGTTCATGACAAGCTAGCCAGGAATTCTGACTTAGTATAGTCACAGTCTTTGTTTTCACAAAGTCCAGATATGTTTTCAGTTGGTGATGAAAATCATAGCTAATTTCCAATCATACCTTTAACGTTGGCAGCAAAATTTAAACAGTACGAAAATAATTTGATCAAATTTCAGTAGTTTTATAAAGTATTTTTATCATCATCATAAGTCCTTATTTTGAAGGTATATCATCATTCAAAACATTCTTATTACTGTTCTTTTCTGAACTTTGACCTTGAAGAAGTTGAAAATAACGGAGATACAATCGAACCACGTTAAAGAAACCTACATAGTGATATCATTGTGGTGGCTTTCACCCACTGCAAGAATAGTATGCTGCTAGTACTAGTACACCTGATCAGAATTCCATTTATTCAATCATTTATTTATCAGTGCTAGGTTTGAAAACCTACAATACAAGGTTCATAGAAAGTTTTGGTCATTTATGGTCTGTCATGCCAACAAGCTTTGATGATTTACTTCCAGAGGTGGTCTAGGGGAATAGCATTTTGATCTTCACCAAGCGCAAAGGTTGGAAAGTGTCGCTATGAAGGTGAGATGATATTGCAGTAATCGCAGAATCCATCTTCAGTAAAAAAGATTGTAGTGAGACAACTGAAAAGCGATCAGTGGATACATCTCTGTGTAGCTGTGTTTCAGAGAGAAACAAGAGCTTCAAAAAGGGGGAAAGACAAGTTGTGTGCTACAACAGGAGGTTACAGAGGCTAGACCCAAAACATTAGAGAAAGAAGAAGCAAAGAAAGCAGGCCTCTTTGGCACCTACAAGCCATAGCTGGAACCATTACTGCTGCAGGATTAGTTCACTTTTCATCCAAGGGTAGTCAGAAGTCCCTCCTACCCCTCCCCCAAAATGTTGTATTCACCCCAAAATGCAAGGCCTTGGTCAAAATTTAAAAAATCGCCAGTATTGGGGAATTGGTCCAATGAGGGATTGTGTCCATGGCATCTATACTGATGGAAAGACTGCGTGTCAAGTTTGTTGCAGTTGACTTGTAGTGTTTCTCACCATAACTCATTAGCACCAAGCTGTGAAAATGTTCTAGATAGGATATGTAGGATTTGTTTGAGAAGGAAGAATATAGGAGGCATGCGGAAAATCTTATTCCAACTCTCACTAGCCTGAATGAAGGCAGAGAGGCAGTTGTGAGGTTGAAGATCCTGCGTTGTTAAA
Source organism: Macrobrachium rosenbergii (assembly GCA_039081455.1). NCBI lineage: Eukaryota > Metazoa > Arthropoda > Malacostraca > Decapoda > Palaemonidae > Macrobrachium > Macrobrachium rosenbergii. Next base: position 1,020,684 of record JANJGK010000049.1, read on the forward strand.
AAAAATCGCCAGTGAATCTTGCAACAGGCCGTAGAGTGCTCTGATGGGAAGGAAAATGGGTTATGATGAAGCCACTAGACGAAAAACTTACCAAAACTTACCACTGATAGCCAGAACCTACAAGTTTGTTTATATGGGAGCTGACGGTAAATATCTGCAGCTGATGTCACTGAGGCCAATCATGATTGGCTGAGGCCCGTGGTGTTCCCCTCCCACAAGCGGTTACAACTCGGATGTGTCAGCCAATGGGAGGCACGACAAAATCTTCAGTGGCATCATTTGGGGATACTCACCACCAACCCTGAGGAAACTCCATGTTCGAAACGTGAGGTTAGCAAGAGAAAGGAGAGTTGAGAAGGCCTGCTTTTATTGTCAGTTATGAATTACTGAGACAGTACACTATAAAGGAAGACCTTTGTTTACTTAGAGTAACTATCGTTTTAAACAGTCTGTGCGCAGAGGAATTTTGTCTTGACGAGAGATGCAGAATCCACTTTCTCGACTTTATATATATTTCTTGGTCGATTTTTTTTTCTGTAAATAAAATACGTCGAAGATGAAAAAACTGAATTTAGCAAGACAAAGAGAATTTGGGTCTTCGAGCAGAAACCTTGTGTGATGTCGAATTAAAGGAAAATATTATACTAAGACGATGTGAGACCAGAATATTTAAATTTTGAGCGTATAGCAAAGTCAAACCAACAATCATGATCAAGTCGTAGACCTTCAGCTAACAACAATCATGGCCGTTCTAAAACTGAAAAAACAAAAAACAATTTTTTTATAAAATTTCTGACGTTTGTCTTCGACTTTTAGTTTGAGAAATAAATCTTCAACGACAAATTTTGAGAGAATATATCTCCAGCCAGACTTTTCAAAGCTACAAATACTGACAATGGCAGGCATTCGTACGAACGATTCCTCAGAAACTGAATAATGAATCACTTTTGTTGACATTTTCAGATTTCTCAGATATGACCTCAGGTACCATTTAGACTGAACAGGTGTGAATTCATCTTCTCGCGGGCTGGTTGACGCAAGCAGAACGCCTTTGAAGAACAGCAGAGGCGATACAGAAAAGGAGATATGTTGGAGAAAGTACTTCGTACTACAAAAACTTCCATTGTAAAATCAAGTTACGATATTTTACATCTGGCGTCGCAAGACTGCGAACCTCTCTGCTGGGATCCGTGTATAAAATATAGTTGTACTTCGTGTAAACAAACAAGGAATAATATCCACTTCTACGTCCAGAGTTGTATCATTGCACTTCTTCTTCTTCTTCTTCTTCTTCTTCTTCTTCTTCTTCTTCTTCTTCTTCTTCTTCTTCTTCTTCTTCTTCTTCAGCATTTCACACAACAGGATTGATTTCCTGACGAGAAGACGTCGGTGAAAATCGTTGACGAAAAAGGATTTCCACGATCTAACTTCTAATGTTTTTCAAAATATTTATTAACAGAGAGAATAGGAATGAGTAACTGGGCCCCAACTGCTCCCCCTAGGGCAGGAAACTCATCGCCGAGACTGTTATTAATAAGATCAGCGATAAATGACGAGGCTTTCTTGGGGCGTCGGCTGCTGAACTCAGCTCGTCTGGAATGGAAGGACACAAAGAAACGAATTAGCTGCTCAGAACTAAACACGTACACACACACACACACACACACACACACACACACACACACACACACACACACACACATATATATATATATATATATATATATATATATATATATATATATATATTTGACACTGGTAGATTGGTAATATTACTTATGGGAGGTACAAAGGGGCAGAGTAGTTTTAGATTGGATGAGTTTCACACAAACACACACACACATACACACAAACAAACACATACCATGATCAGTATTGCTTGATGGTTGCCTGAAAAAAAAAAAACCTACAGATTGACGAACAATCATATTTTAAGAAATCCCTAACATGCATTTTGGGAGCCTTGTGGTCCATCTTCAGTGTGGAGACACTGAAACCCAGTGTGTCTCCACACTGAGATGGAGCACGGAGCTCCCAAACTGTTTGTGAATTCCTTAAATATGTTTGTTCTTGAATATGTAAGTTTTTTTCCAAGTTTTAAAGTTCCATAAATATATATATATATTTTTACTGTACATATAAGTTATAGACAGAACAGGAGAGAAAACGCTCTGGAGAGAAACGGCTCTTACGATTGACATCCTTGAGACTGATCCTCGCGATATTTTTGGATCTCCTGGGACTATAAGACTGGTCTCTGGAGGGCGCTGGTTGAATTCCATTCTCACCTGTACAGTAATAAAAAAAAACTCATTAGAGATCACAGGTAATTAGAATGTGAAATACCATTTAAGAACGGTAGCATTTAGAACATTAGATTGTTCCCTTGCTCCAGTCAGATCAGAGTCCCCCTCAGTTCCCTGACTACTGTTGCTTAAATCAGGATGTAGTCCCATCATTCCCTGACTACTGAAGCTCGAATCAGGCCATAGTCTTTTCATTCCTTGACTACTGAAGCTCAAATCAGGCCATAGTTCCATCATTCCCTCACTACTGAAGCTCAAATCAGGCCATAGTTCCATCATTCCCTAACTACTGAAGCTCGAATCGGGCCATAGTCCTTTCATTCCTTGACTACTGAAGCTCAAATCAGGTCATAGTTCCATCATTCCCCGACTACTGAAGCTCGAATCAGGCCATAGTCCCATCATTCCCTGACTACTGAAGCTCAAATCAGGTCAGCGTCCCCTCAGCTTCCCAACTACTGAAGCTCAAATCAGGTCAGTGTCCCCCTCAGTTCCCCAACTACTGAAGCTCAAATCAGGTCAGTGTCCCCCTCAGTTCCCCAACTACTGAAGCTCAAATCAGGTCAGTGTCCCCCTCAGTTCCCTGGCTACTGTAGCTCATATATCAGGTCAGTGACCCCTCAGCTCCCTGACTACTGAAGCTCAAATCAGGCCATAGTCCCCTCATTCCCTGACTACTTTAGCTCAAATCAGGTCAGTTTCCCCTCAGCTCCCCGACTGCTGAAGCTCAAATCAGGTCAGTGTCCCCATCAGTTCCCCGACTACTGAAGCTCAAATCAGGTCAGTGTCCCCCTCAGTTCCCTGACTACTGAAGCTCAAATCAGACCATAGTCCCCCCCCAGTTCCCTGGCTACTGTAGCTCATATATCAGGTCAGTGTCCCCTCAGCTCCCTGACTACTGAAGCTCAAATCAGGTCAGTGTCCTCCCCCAGTTCCCTGACTACTGAAGCTCAAATCAGGCCATAGTCCCCTCATTCCCTGACCACTGAAGGTGAAGTTAGAGCAATATCCCGTCACCCACAGACCCACAGACCATCCGGTTCACGTAGGACCAAATATCTGGCAAAAGCTCACCTCTGTAGATGCCTGTCTTCATGTTCACAATGAGGGGAGCCGAGAGGTTCTTGGTCTGGTAATCGTAATTATGGTAATGATGCGACAGGTGCGAGGTTTCTCTCGACGACAGTTTGGGGAACAGACTGACATTTTCCGGAGGGGATTTCGTGCTAGTGACTGGCCTTCTCTTGGCTATCACTTCTGCAAATAGGAAAGCATCTTTAGATTACCAGGTTATGTGCACAGAGTAAGTAGTCCGCTCGGTTGAGTTGTGTTGGAAAATGATTGAACTTAGAAATAAACTGAGTATCTGAATAAATTACTGGGTAAAGTTAGCAGTAATCCTAAGTTAGTAAGTCATTAGTCATTACATAAGCTTTGTTGTTGGTGCCAGTGTAAAAATTAATAATTTATAGTAACAGTTTCCTACATAGTATATTTCCTTAACGTTGGTGATCAGGGCTGAAAAAAAACAAAAACCGATTAATATTCATAAGCTACCCTTCTACAGTCAGTCTCAAGCCATCATTTTAAATACAAATTTTTCATACTTCACTGTCACTTGCCATCTCATGGGTCAAGCGCTTTAGTTAGGCTAGTTTGCCCAATCTTCATTTCAACCATTTCTGTACATTCAGGCGTAAGTTCCATGCATTAGCTTAATCTCTGAACTTGTGCGTTTCTGCTAAAGCAGTTAAGCAATTATTAACTGGTTAAATACAGATAGCAAGGATGTGTCAAAATCCAGGCACTGGATATTTTCGTTCACAGAGGATTTACTTGTACACAGACTGGATGACCTAAATGCTGATGTCAGCCTTTGCTTCAGATGAAATATCTTGCTATTGATTTTAACTGGTTTTTCTCTCAACTCTTCATCATTTTGTCTCGCACATTTCAAGAGTTGTTCCATCCTGAGTGTAGGAGGAACTCTGTTTCAAGTAGGGGAGTTACATTGCCTATGTTGTTCTTTTCATTGTATCGTTTGTCATATCTCATAGTTTTGAATCAGCTGCATTTTTTGACAGTGTTGTGTTTAAAAATGTTCCTTGGTTTTTATCAGGTCTCGCAGTCTCTTTCTTGTTGAGATATGTTTTGTTGGTTGTTTGCCTTGGCCATCCTTCCAAAATGCCTTTGAAATGTCCAGCAACTTGTTCCTCAGGTTTGCCTTTTTTCCTTTGAACTTATGTGTTTGGAAGCTCACCAAATTGGAGGAGGAAGAGTCAGACAAGCCCATTCAACAAGATTCAACAAGACATGCAGGCTATGTGGACCTTACATAACTGATAATCATAGTTTAGTATATACGTGTTTGTCTTGAATGGTTGAGAAAAAAGCCGCTGCAGAACAACGAAGTTTAAGTAAATAAATATAAAAACAGGAACTTTTGACCTTCGCTAAGGTCCTCTTCAGCTGAAGTACAGCTGAAGAGGAACTTAGCTAAGGTCCTCTTCAGCTGAAGCACGGCTGAAGAGGAACTTGGTGAAGGTTGAAAGCTCCTGTTTTTAGATTTATTAACTTAAACTGTGTTTCTGCGGTGGCTTTCATCTTAACCACTCCTCTAACCACCTACCTCTTAGCAGAGTGGTGTAACTGGCTTCTCCCTGAGAGTTTGTGACGATGCAGGTATACCTTCCAAAGTCTGAATGGACCAGCTTGCGCAGATGGAGCGTCATGTTGTGTCTGAGAAAAGGAGGTCAGGTCAGTGATAAGGCTCATCAAGAATCGCTGTGAAAAGGAAGGAAATAAAACTACCCCTATCTCTAAATCTGTAATCAGTAAAGATTTAACAAGCAAATATTCTGAAATGCACAGACATTGCTCTTTAATGTAAGAATAATTTTCACCTTCAAGATTTTTGAACTTGCACCCAAGGTACGTAGCAATTACAAGCACACAACATTGCCAACCACGTGCCAGAAATTTCTGCCACTAACTGTAATATTCATACTCACATCAAAGAGGTTTATAATGTCATCTTTACTGGCAAACTAGAGAACTTCCTGTGAAAGGATGTTTGAGACTGCTGGCAGAGTGCAGGCACACACATGACACCAGCTTCCAAGAGGAAAAATTTCTGCCGTGGTGTGTGATCTGTAATACTGTTTCTTTGTAACTGTTAGGCCTCTTGGAGGAGTTCAAAGTGCCTAAGGACTGAGGCTTATAAAAAAAACTTTCATGTTTTTTCTCAGTTATCCAACCTAATATACCACTAGTATTTATTGGTGTGTTTTTTAGTTTTCTGAAAAAAACTATTGTGCTGGCTCTTTCTGTCCGTCCGCACTTTTTCTTGTCCGCACTTTTTCTGTCCGCCTTCAGATCTTAAAAACTACTGAGGCTAGAGGGCTGCAAATTGGTATGTTGATCATCCACCCTCCAGTCATCAAACATAACAAATTGCAGCCCTCTAGCCTTAGTAGTTATTTTATGTAAGGTTAAAGTTAGCCATAGTCGTGCTTCTGGCAACGATATAGATCAGGCCACCACCGATCCATGATTAAAGTTTCATGGGCCGTGGTTCATACAGCATTAAACCGAGACCACCGAAAGATAGTTCTATTTTCGGTGGGTGGCCTTGATTATACACTGTAGCGGCTTTACGGAAAACTCGATTGTGCCAAAGAAACTTCGGCTCATATTTTACTTGTTTTAAGTTAAAAAATTATTTCCAGTGTATTCTCAGCAGTATATTATCAGCTATCCTATGGGTGCTTAAGTCTTAAAAGGATTCAGCAGTATAGTATCAGCTATCCTACGGGTGCTTAAGTCTTAAAAGGATTTTGAGGGTATCCTTAGCAGTACATTATCAGCTATCCTACAGGTACCTAAGCCTTCAAAGGATTTCCAGGGTATCCTCAGCAGTGTATTATCAGCTATCCTACAGGTGCGTAAGTCCTAGAAGGATTTTGAGGGTATCCTCAGCAGTATATTATCAGCTATCCTACGGATGCTTAAGTCCTAGAAGGATTTTGAGGGTATCCTACGCAGTATATTATCAGCTATCCTACGGGTGCTTAAGTCCTAGAAGGATTTTGAGGGTTCTCCTCAGCAGTATATTATCAGCTATCCTACAGGTATCTAAGCCTTAAAAGGATTTCCAGGGTATCCTCAGCAGTGTATTATCAGCTATCCTACGGGTGCTTAAGTCTTAGAAAGATTTTGAGGGTATCCTGAGCAGTATATTACCAGCTATCCTACGCAGTATATTATCAGCTATCCTACAGGTACCTAAGCCTTAAAAGGATTTCCAGGGTATCCTCAGCAGTGTATTATCAGCCATCCTACGGGTGCTTAAGTCCTAAAAGGATTTTGAGGGTATCCTCAGCCTCCATTCCTCCCACTCACGTGTAAGGTGGGTGCCCATCCTGCGGGGTGATCGTATAATACTCCTCCGTCAGTTGGAGCACCTCGTTCTCATTCTCCCTCACCCAGACCACTGTGGGTGAAGGGTAGGCGGCGTAGAGGCAGGTCAGGCTGACGCTGTGCCCCACGTGGGCCCTCACCTCCATGCCCGGGCCTCTGAGGAGGGGCGCGAAGTACACGTGTAACAGGACGCGCTTGCTGACGGAGGGCGGGTAGCCATTGCTGGCGATGCACAGGTATCCGCCGGCGCTCCTGTGGTTGGAGTGGTGCAAGGTGAGGTTTCGTCCTATCCAGCTTGATACTGCGGGGAGGGAGAGATGGTGTCAGTTGAGGTCATTCCACTAATTCATCTTCTTTATAGCTGTGCAATTGGGAGCTCAAAGGTTCAAGCAAAGGTGCAAAAGTGCATCACTGTTCTAAAGCAATTCTCTTTGTAGTTTTAATCAGTTATCTATATTTTTATCGATTTTTTTATTAGTTTGTTCATTTTGTTTTGTACTAATGACTGATCTCTTTCTTCTGTAATTCCAATTACGTTCTGTTACTTTTTTTCAAATGAACCCCTTCATATTCTTTGGAAGCTTGAATTTCAAGTCAGTGGCCCCTTAGGTGGGCTTGTTCCATATGGATAGGGTTCATCTTCTGAATAATAATAATAATAATAATAATAATAATAATAATAATAATAATAATAATAATAATAATTGCTAAGACTGATTCCTAGGGACTCAGATCCTCATCAGGAACAGCCAAAAAATGTTGACTATGGCGTTTGTTTGGCTGTTCTTAATAATAATAGGCTAATAATTTTTAGATTTCCCCCTGAACTATCAAATAACATGGAAAGGAGTTATGAAACACTTAAATCAGTTATTTGTACGACTTGGTAAAAGGGCTCCTTCTGCCATAAGGACTGAAATAACAGAAGCTGTAATGAAGTTTCCGTAATCCGGCGAACATTCTAAGGTTTATTTACATTAAATCTGACCTACATCCACCATCACTTCTACCAAATCTAACCCATGTTTTATACATCATATTCCCTTGCCAGAAACCATCCATTCCCCCTCAGTAAATCAGCCAAATCAATAATCTCCAATAATCTACCCTTTTTCCATCCCATTAAACCCTTTCCTGTATCTTGGCCCTTCCATTATCGCCCGATCGACTCATCTCTAGACCGTTGACTCCCCAACATTGGGGCGACCGATCGATAGGCCTACTTACCAAACGTGGACGAATTTATCCTTATGGTGTTGTAGTCCTCTCTGATCCATTTGTAGGTGGGCGTGGGCGTCGCGTGGGCCGAGCAGCTCAGGTGGGCGGACATCCCCTCCAGCACCCACACCTCCTCGTCCCCGTCCTCCAATACGGGCGGCTCTGTGATGGCAGATGGAAAAATCAAAATGAGAGATTGGAGTGAGGCGGCTTCCTCACGCGAGCATATGATTATTATTATTATTATTATTATTATTATTATTATTATTATTATTGGCATCTTGCCACCAATCTTCGGACCGCGAAGCCGAAACAGGGGGCTCAAATGGAAGGCCCCTAAACCCCCCCTCTTGTTAGAGCTTGCGTGACTTCAATTTCGCGTCAGAGCAGAAGAAGTGGAGGATGAGAAAGAAGAAGAAGAAGAAGAAGAAGAAGAAGAAGAAGAAGAAGAAGAAGAAGAAGAAGAAGAAGAAGAAGAAGGAAAAAAAAAAACTTCGTCAAAAAGTCGGTCATGAGATTCTACAAGTTCCCAAGAAAAGCTCAGTTCATTGACTGGATTTCATACGATTGCTTCAGAAGCAAGAGAGGGAAAAAGCGTGCTGGCATAAGGCCCAGTTAACCTCAAACAATCCTATGAAAGAGGGAAAAACCTCTTATTTTTACTAATGAAAGAACGTCATAATCTGGATAATGGAACCATTTTTTTTTTACCAGTATTCACAAGAAGCCGAGCTGAAATTATTCCCCTAAATGATTTAGGACCTCATTAGGCTACAAAGGCGCTTGTAGGCAGGTTAAGAAAAAGAAATATATAGAATATAACATCTATTTCAGGTTCCTGTTTCACAGGATTTTTCAAAATAAAGTCCAGAGGTGTTTGAATACTTGAAAATGTCAGGTACTTTAGAACGGTCATAGCGATTCGTACAGTTTTAACACTTGTAAATGTCAGGTGCTTTTCAACATCCAAATACCTCTGAAAGTGTCAAAAGAATGACGATTTTACGGAACACTTTGATATCAATAAAAGTCTTAAACCCCTTGATTTCAAAATACGTATCTAAAGTGCCAAAAGAATCGAGATTTTAGGAAAGACTTTTTTTAAAACTAGTCTTAAAACCTTTTGAAATTACCATGAGAGTTTTAGAAGACTCCTTCAGAGCTCCCGAATCATATCGGCCTAGTGGTTAACTTGAAAGGTCTGTTACGTAACCTGCAGTAAGCATGGAGAGAGAGAGAGAGAGAGAGAGAGAGAGAGAGAGAGAGAGAGAGAGAGAGAGAGAGAGAGAATTTATAATTAACTGAACTTGACTTCCTACAAATAATTGATTTGGTTTACGTAACCCATGTTTGAGCCGCTGGTTTTAGGAACATTGGTCTATTTCTCTCGCTATGGTTCTCAAATTTTGGTTTGAAATGGGTATTCTGTTGAACGCAGACTCACTTAGCAAATCTCCTTGTATTTTATAACTTACATTTTTATCTGTTTGTTTATTCATTTATTATTTCATTTTTTCTTGTCTGATAAGTGATCTCTTTTTTTCTGCATTGCCTATTAGGCCTAACTTCTGTTACTAATTTGAAATGAACATAAGATTTTTTGGAAGTTTCTTGAATTTCAAGTCAATGGCCCCTGTGGTGGGCTTGTTCCATATGAATAGGGTTCATCTTCTCAATAATAATAATAATAATAATAATAATAATAATAATAATAATAATAATAATAATAATAATAATAATAATAATCCATATGAACCTCTGCTTATTTCTAAATTGATTTATAGGAATTATTAGAGAGGCTGGACAGCAAAATTGAATAAGAAAGGAAGCGGGAATGAGGTCACATAGGAGGCTAATAAATGGGTGTAGTTTCTAGTAATGCTCCCTTGCTGTCCAACCTCTCTGACTGTAGATCCTTGTACTAAGTCTCTCTTATTTTCTAGACTTATTTTGCCATCCAACCTCTCCAACTTCCTCATTTCACTTAGTCGCCGAAGAAGAGTATTTTCTATATGCAGAGGCCGACGGGGTGGGCGTTCCAACGACCTTATTTAGTCTTAAGTTTAAAGGGCACAGGATGAAGAGTGGGACAAAATACCTGTCGCCCCTTGGGGGAATGAAGGCTATAGATTATTTTCTCCTTTCTCTAACTTTACTACTCTGCAAGAGACGACCCTATTCTTAGCAGTTTCTTTTGTAACTCCTAAGGCTAAAAGTGTCCAAACAAACTCACTCTCTCTCTCTCTCTCTCTCTCTCTCTCTCTCTCTCTCTCTCTCTCTCTCTCTCTCTCTCTCTCCCCCCCCCCCCGCACCCACGGACGCCATTTTTAAAGTCGGGAACAATGGAACTCAAACCCTGCGTTCATATCTCGGGCCATTCCAGTACAGTTCATAACTTTTATGCTTTAAAACTTCGTTCTTTGGGCCATGCATCTCGCAAACGGCGGCCCTGACGCCCTGCTTGCACGCAGATGCCCTCTCTCTCTCTCTCTCTCTCTCTCTCTCTCTCTCTCTCTCTCTCTCTCTCTCTCTCTCTCTCTCTCTCTCTCTCTCACCAAAACTGCCTACGCCTGAAGTTCCAGAGGTCATATCGGATTCTGATCTCCCTCCGTTTTCAAAGCAGAATCTTGAAGGGCAAACTATGTCATTTTCCTCTTTTTCTGTGGGAAAGAGTTTTAGTATAGTCCACCAATACAGTCAGATTTGACTCTCTTTTCCAGCAGAGAGAGACCAGATTTGCTGAACGGCAGTACCGGTATTTGAGAACCATATTCCCACGTACCAAAATTGGTGCTTTTAATCTCAGTGGTGCTCGGCCTCCGATTTGAACAATATAGAAATATATCTGTGATAAAGAAATAGGAAAAATTTATACTGGTCATATGCAGTCAATGTGATTCAGTCAGTATTCTATATAAACATATGTTAATACTTTTCATTTAGAGGTCTACAAATTCATTATAGGAATTCTAATTCTAATAAGTAGATAATTTCCATATAGAACGTCAAATGGCTCCCCTGGCCTTTGACTTCATATGAAATAACTCACTGACAAAACCAGAACCTGGAAGAACCTGACCTAAAGATGATGTAACAGTATAGAATGGAATTGAATAATAGAAGTTTGGACTAATTTAATGTTGCCACAGATGCATTGGAAGGTTTGGAAGAAGCATCACTACGGGCAATCAGTCACAGATGTCATAAAACGCATTTTATGAATACGAAAACCTGCTGGTTAAGTAGGTAATGGTGAGAGTAGCTCTGAGGATAAACATACCTGTCAGTTTTTACTGTATTTTTGCGTTCCCTGTTGTCAGTTTGGGAAGGAAATTGGTGACTGAGTCGCCTTAATCTCTTATCTTTCCTTACCTACAACTTTTAAGAACCCCTGTATGGACGTCGGGGGCTGGGTATTGATGTTGCACGTGTAGTGCCCGTGGTCGCGGACCGTCACGTTCTTGATCGTCAGTATCCAGGTCGACCTCTGCTCTCTCTGGACTGATATGCGAGTGTCCATCGTGATGACGGTCTCCCCGAGGGAAATGACGGTGTTGGTGTCCTTGTTCATCCACGCCACCTGTTGGGAGAGAAGGGAATTAACAACGACTCCTTGGAAAACATTCTTTAAGTGTAGTCCACTTGCTTCCCCAAAAAGCTGCCTGCAACCTTTAAACACCAAACCACTTTACACAGAGTGCCTCAGAACAAGAGTGCCTGCTGGCACAAAGCCACTTTAAGCTGCATATCATGAGACACTTTGAGTGGAAAGCTTCTGGCCACTAAGTGGTCAGCCACATAGTGGCCAGCTGATAATGTCAGCTTGTACTGTGGCCAAGGAACAGACATGGTGCCACTTTGTGTCCACTCTTTTAGTGTTGTCCACTTTTAGTGGCTTGTCTTCAGTCTTCCATACAAACACATGTTCCATTTTTTTATTTCAGTGGCCAGCCACTTCCCACTAAAAGTTTCCTGTATGTGGGCATCCTTAGATTAAGGCTGCCTGCTCACGGGACACTTTCAGAGGAAAGTTGCTGGTCACTTAAGTAAAAAATGGAATGCATGCATTTGTATGGAAGACTGCAGGGCCACTAAAAGTGGACGACACTAAAAGTATTTACAAAGTGGCTACCAGGTCTGTTTCTTGGCCACACCACTGTACAAGCTGACATTATCAGCTGGCCATTAAGTGGCTACCAGGTCTATTTCTTGGCCACACCACTGTACAAGCTAACATTATCAGCTGGCCATTAAGTGGCTACCAGGTCTATTTCTTGGCCACACCACTGTACAAGCTGACATTATCAGGTGGCCATTAAGTGGCTACCAGGTCTATTTCTTGGCCACACCACTGTACAAGCTGACATTATCAGCTGGCCACGAAGTGGCTGACCACTTAGTGGCCAGAAGCTTTCCACTCAAAGTGTCTCGTGTGTATAGGCAGCCTAAGGTGGCTTCGTACCAGCACGCACTCTTGCTCTAAGGCAGTCCGTGTAAAGTGGTCTGATGTTTAAAGGTTTATAAGAGGCATGATGTGGCACCTCTGGTCTCTGCCCAACCGACAGAGACGAAGAAAGAGACTTGCTGTTCTTACCAGGATTGAAAACTGGGTGATATATGAATTTTATCAAGTTGAAAGAATCGTGCTTGGTAAATATTTCAATAACGAACGAGTTTTACAGATAATTTGTGTAAGTAATTTCATCTGAACTGCTCATTTAGCCTTATTCTTATAGCTACATAATAATAATAATAATAATAATAATAATAATAATAATAATAATAATAATAATAATAATAATAATAATAATAATAATAACTGATTTCACAGGAGAGAGAACCTTGGTCAATTCGGCTCCAGGATTCCTGATGAAGTGATTAGATTCCCGAACTTCAAGTTCAGGACCTGACTGACTGAGAATAGGCATTCAAAGGCCCTGAATTAATTCGTAACAAAAATTTTAAACTTAATGATTTGCTTTCTGAGTTTTTAAACTGAGAAGAGTGGGGGTGTGGGTGGGTCTAGTGTTGTCTAACATAGGCCTACTTATGAGTGAGCACATTGAGAGAGAGAGAGAGAAAGAGAGAGATTTACTTTTTGAAAATAGGTAGATAAAAGGTCGACTCTTACAGGTCCCAAGACCAGATTCAAATGCGTTGAGGGGGTTAGTTTGAAGTGTATATTGAAACCATTTCTGTTTCGTAGTCTACAAACGCATCGCGGTAGGCAATCGAATTTGGCGTCCATTCAATCGACGATGTATGTGAATACAGTAATCGTTTAATACATTAAAATACGATCCACATTTGTCGTCGCTAACCGGGAGAGATATCATTTTCACCCAGACATTGTGCTCTAGATGTTTATAAACCCGTTCTTCTTCTTCTTCTTCTTCCCGTTTCCTACCTCGTCCTCATCTCATCCCGAGGTGTAATGCTCATCATATGTTGTGTCTGCGAGAGAAAAACTCAGACCTTGGCGACGGCTAAAGATAAACCTGGCCACTTCTGCCACCGATTTGGTTCGTGTCATTCTGACACGAGTACGGGAGTTCATTATCCCCCTCAGATGTAGGGGCGCGTCGACCAAGCCGCCTTATTTATACACATTCCCGCAAACGTGCGAGTTAGGTCTAGGAAAGAGTACGGGGAACTAAATTTATGCCAACAGTCTGAGGCTTCTCTTAGCAGCGCGAGTTGAATGTCAGGCTAAAGATACGTTAGAAGTTAAGCGGATTCCATCAGAATCTTATATATATGCATGTTATTAATATTATTCAGGAGATGAATAAGGCTATTCTTATGGAATAAGCCCCCCCACAGGGGCCTTTAACTTGAAATTCAAGCTTCCAAAGAATATGGCGTTCGTTAGAGAGAAAAAATGAACAGATTAATAACTAAATAGATAAAAATGTAAGTGAATTATTAAAATACAAGGAGAATTGTATTAGGGTAGTAATGTATTGCAAAGCTTTGTACTTCCCGCTAACGTCTTTTATATATGAATTAGTGAGCAATAAATTTCCTTCCGTGGTGTCAGCCATCTTGAAATTCAATATGGTTTTCAAAGCGGGGACCACATACTTATCGATACCAACGTTTTGTTCCTGTCTGCAAAACGTAGATGTCTTGAAATATTGTTTTTGGTGGATTATATTCTCGTGCTTTCTTTCAAATATGTTACAGTAGGTCTGTTTTGGGGTGACTGTTTGAACCAGTTTGAACTAACTACAATTCCAAAAATATTTACTCTATATGGTGTAAGTGTATATTCTTCACATTATGCATATGTTACCCTTGTCTTAAATTTGTCTTGAGCGCTTTTTAAGTCTGTGTACGCTACGTACAGTATTTTTCTCTCTGTTCTTAAACTTTTCTGATAACTGTTATGAACAGAATACCCCCAACTTTGTCTAGACCTGCAGTACTCTTTTTCCGTTAATACTTGTGTCTTGCTTTCTCAATTAAAATCGTACCATTCGCCTTTCCTTGTGTATATATATATATATATATATATATATATATATATATATATATATATATATATATATATTGCACACACACACAGTAAAGAAAGCGCAGTAGATCTCTCCAAAATGACGAACACAGGTCGCGTGACTCCGCAGACCAAAAAAAAAAAAGATAAAAAAAAAATCCACACAAGCACTCGAATGAAATATTCAAACATTCTCACACACAGAGGAGGAAGTTAATAACATACTGTAAACACTCGCAGTCAATTCTGAAGAGGCGAGAATGCGCCTCAGGCTGAAAGAGAAACGAGACGTCAAACTGAAACTCCTGTTTCTTTGCTAACGAGAGTTTTTTTTTTTATATATACCTTCCATGAAACGTAGAATTGAGCAAATACCTCCGCGCCCACTTCAAGCACAGGAGTAATTGCGGGTTTGGTGCTTTGTAAATGACTTTGTTAAAGTGGTTTTGATGAAGTGGTTCTGCATTTTGCAGAGGTGCGAGAAATAGTCGTTTTCTCTCATTTTAATTTTAATAAAAAAATTTTTTTTCAGGTGATCGTTTGCACATAATTTTTTTTTTATGTTTTCCTATAATGACCCCAATTGTTTTTTTTATCGTTTCAAGATTGTGACCCCCAAAAGGTTTTAACCCAGTTTGTATACACCTTTGTGGCGTGTTTAGTACCGTACAAGCCAGTTGGGGATGACTGTAAAAACATAAACAAAAGACTGTAAATGTCATAAGAAATGTTAGTCCTGGATAATGACCCCCAAGAAATGTTAGTCCTGGATAATGACCCCCAAGAAATGTTAGCCCTGGATAATGACCCCCAAGACATGTTAGTCCTGGATAATGACCCCCAAGAAATGTTAGTCCTGGATAATGACCCCAAGAAATGTTAGTCCTGGATAATGACCCCCAAGAAATGTTAGCCCTGGATAATGACCCCCAAGACATGTTAGTCCTGGATAATGACCCCCAAGAAATGTTAGTCCTGGAAATGTTTGTCCTGGATAATGACCCCCAGGAAATGTTAGTCCTGGATAATGACCCCCAAGAAATGTTA